>PVJS01043789.1:0-16927 GCA_004027185.1 Glis glis | reverse complement strand
CCCAGGGGCGTTCTCCCTCCGCGCTACACCCCTGGCCCTATTTTTTTTATACTTTATTTTGAAACCGGGTCTCACGAAGTTGTGGAGGGCCTCACTAAGGGGAGAGAGAGAGAGAGAGAGAGAGAGGGAGAGAGAGAGAGAGAGCGAGCTGAGGCTGGCCGCGAACCCAGATCCTCCGGTCTCCGCCTCCCAAAGTACTGGGATTACAAGCGTGCGCCACCACGCCCGGCTGGAATCCATTTTCAAGCAACTTGTATGTACTTCTTTGTTCATATAGATAACAAATTGTCAGCAAAAATCATGTATTAAAAGTACATCCTTTCCCTATTGATTTGCAATGCCACCTCTTCCATAAATCAGACTTCCATGTGTGTGGCTCTGTCTCTAGGATTTTTCTTGTGTTGAACTGGTCAGCTTCTTTATATCTAGGCAATGTTTCACAGTCTTAATTATTCCAGCTTTGTAATACTCTGAATTTGTAGAAAGGCAAGTTCTCCCATCTTGTTTTTCAAACAACAATTTGAAAAACTGTTGAGATCCTGGGATATTCTAGGACATTTTCACTTTGATGTAAGTTTTAAAATCAGTTGGTCAAGTTCCAGATCATATCCGTTTGAGCTTTTTATTGGGAGTGCATTGAATCTATTGATGAGCTGGTAGACAGCTGATACTTTTATAATACTAAACCTTGTGGTGGTTTAACATATGCTCCCAAACTCTGACATTTTCTTCAAAGGATGGAGATTCAGGGAAGGGAAGGAAGTGGAGTGGGAGCTACATGGAAGCTCACCAAGTGCTGTGTGCATGTATGTCCCTGATACGCTGGACTTCATTATGATGTGTGATTACAATGCAACAAAAAAAGTATATTTTTTAAAAAGGACAGAGACTAACTTCTTCCCCTGAGTGTGGGCCTGACTTAGTAACTTGTTTCTAACAGATTAAAAAAGCAGAAGTGGCAGTGTAGAGCCGGGCGTGGTGGCGCACGCTTGTAATCCCAGTACTTCGGAGGCTGAGACTGGAGGATCTGGGTTTGCGGCCAGCCTCAGTTACTTAGTGAGGCCCTCCACAACTTAGTGAGACCCTGTTTCAAAAATAAAGAATAAAAAATAGGGCTGGGGGTGTAGTTTGGAGGTACAATGCCCCTGGGTTCAATCCCCAGTACCGAAAAAAAATTAAAAAAAAAGAAGTGACAGTGTAGGAATTCAGAGACACTATCAGATTACCATAGGGAGGACTAATGCCAACAGCCAGCGAGGAAATGATTCCTCTTGTGAGTAGCCTTATGAGTAAGCTTGGAAATGGATCCCCTAGCCTCAATCGAGCTTTCAGTTCATGACATCCTCAACTGATACCCAGTCGAGCTTTCAAATCATGACATCCTCAACTGATACCTTGATTGCAATCCCACAAAAAGCCTTGACCAGAACCACACAGCTAAGCCTCTCCTGAATAGCTGACCTGCAGAAACTATGAGATAACAAGTATTCATTGAAGCACAAAGGTTGGGGTAATTTGTTGTCAGCAAGAGATGATTAATAGAAGTATTCATGTCTATGGTATTGTGCGACTATTTTATTAATCTTTAATAACATTTGATTTTGCTTTGTAATTATTTCCATAAAACTCTGTGAAAATTATTCTTAAATAGTTTAAAATTATGATGCTGCTGCCCTTTTAAAATCTTCTATTTGTTGCTGGTGAAAAGAAACACAGTTACTTTCATATGCTTATTTTGTATTCAGCAATTGCAAAAGCTTATCTGCATATGATCTGGAGTTTTCTACATAATCATATTATCTGTGAATAATAAGAGTTCTTTTTTTCCCTTTCCAATTCCTACAATAAATTTGCTGGCTAGTATCCAATACAATGATGGATAGAATTACTGACAGTAAGAAATTCTTTTCTCACACATAATTTTTAAAGGAATACATTTAATATGCAACCATTTAGTGTGAAATGTGTTATAATTTCTTTGTACATATTCTTTACAAAATATTAAGAAAGTTCTTTTGTTTTTTGTTTATCAAGATTTTTTATCATGAATAAAATATTGGATTTTATTAAATGCCTTTTATGCATCTATTGATGTGATTATATAGTCTTTCTCCTTCAACATCTTAGTTAACAACATTAATTGATTTTCTCTTATTAAAAAATCTTACAGTCCTGAACTAGGCATTCATTTCTTGACCAATCACGTCTCAGTTTGGGAAAAAGAAATGAGGGTTCAAAACTTAACTCCCCCCAAGTGGTTAACTTATGCAATATATGATTATAATATTTGCTATGCAGATAAACATTAAGGATTTAGGGTTTTACATGTATTCATAGAACTGTTATATTTAATATTGACTATCTGAGATACTATAAAGGGGCATTTGCTCCAATTATATGACATTTTGGAAAAGGCAAAACTATGGAGACCTTAGAAAGATCAGTGGTTGACAGAGGCCTGGATGTAGAGGATGAATAGGTAGACCACAGAGGATTTTTAGGGTAGTGAAACTGGTCTGTATGATACCATGAAGGTGAATGCATGTCATTACCCAGAGAATGTACAGCACCAAGAGTAAACGCTAATGTAAACTATGGAATTTGGTGATAATTATGTGTCAGTATAGGTTCATCCATTTTAATAAATGTCCCACTCTGGTTGGGGATACTGAAAATGGGAGAGGCTGTAGGTGTGTAGAGGGATCATCTATACTTTCTGTAAAAATGCTAAATTTCTGTACTTTCAGCTCAACTTCCACTTAAAATTGCTCTTAAAAAACTATGTCTATACAAAAAAAGGATGAGGAGATTTGGGTTTTGTTTTGTGTTGGAACTGCACATTGGAGTGATTAAGGGGCCCTAGGTTTGTTCCTAAAATTGACACATACTGAAGCATACATTTTTGTTTACTTTGTAAAGGATGGACATGGGTAGAGGGAAAGAGGAGGGAAAAAGAGGAATATAAACCATTTTGAATATTATGTTTCCAGTATGTGAAGCTTTAATGCTACATCATTATCGGGAAATATTCATGTTTGCAAAAGCCTCCTACAGTGGAGGATTGTTTTGATTTGCATTGCTTTGTTTTCCAAGAAAAGGGAAACAATTGTAAATAGTAACCTACTCAATGCCACATATGATTTAAAGTTGTCAGATTTTATGATAGAGTACTTGAAATTATATTTTAAGATTACAATCAAGCCGGGCGTGGTGGCGCACGCTTGTAATCCCAGTACTTTGGGAGGCGGAAACCAGAGGATCCGGGTTCGCGGCCAGCCTCAGCTCGCTCTCTCTCTCTCTCTCTCTCTCTCTCCCTGTCTCTCTCTCTTTCTCTACTTAGTGAGGCCCTCTGCAACTTCATGAGACCCGGTTTCAAAATAAAGTATATAAGAAAATAGGGCCAGGGGTGTAGCGCAGAGGTAGAACGCCCCTGGGTTCAATCCCCGATACCGCAAAAAAAAAAAAGATTACAATCATAACATGTCTGATCTATCTCTGCCATTCACATTCTCTTGATCCTGCCCTTAATGAAAGTGAGACATCCAAACTCGACTAGATTCTACTTGTTCATTTATTGAGAATATAATATATGCAAGGCCCCATGCTAAATGCTGTGTTCAGCTCTTCTAGAATGAACTAGAAGACAATGCAGAGGTTTAATAAACCATTCTTCCATCCAAACAGTGTTTAATTCACAGTCTCAAATCAAGCAAACTCTCTGGCAAAGCTAATACAATGCCAGGGTGTGCTTATTTTATAGGTGTTACTTATGAAAGGAAGAGTATTGCTTTCTTATAAGGTAAAGAATATGAATCTGCATTTTTTCTAGAGGAAAAAATAAGAAAGATCTATTTTTAAAGATAGGTTGACTCAAAGAAGAATTAGATGCTCATGTTGTAGAAACCCAGCTAGATTAAATTAAACAATTTTATTCTGATTTGAGACTGGGAACTTAATTTTAGTTTCCAATTGTAAAACTTATTGTGCTTTAGGATTCAAGGTGTTTCACAATGGTTCTTACCTCCTTTCCAGATGAGTCCAAAAATTTATTGGTTAAAGAAAACCCTCATGAAACAGAAATCTTGCCTATCCAGTTTGAAAATTAGTAAAAATGCTTTAACAAATTGGCTATGAAATGTTCTCTCTGTGCTGTGCACTACACCTTGGGCTGCTTCCACACCAACACAAACAAGCAGTAAAATCCTATTGGCATCATAAAGCTTTCCAGGGAGTGTTTAATGTCTTGTTCTATTGAGGTTGCCCTTTAATGTTAAGGTATACATGTCATTCTATTTAAAAGAAGGACAGAATCTAAGTATGAGAAACTTAAGATTGCTTCATTCTTTTCTAGCACATTTGCTTGGATTTGAATAAACTATTTAAAATGATTACAATGATATATTTTCACCAAAATTTAAAAAAAGAAATAAAGAATCTCTTCTCAAAGGACATTTAGACAGATATGGAGGACTGAATGCATACAGACAGATGGTTCAAGGTTCATTAAAACACATTGACCCTCAGTGCTTTATCTGTATATTTGGTATAATAAGGACTTTTTTGAGAGGCAGGATTAAATAAAATGGCCTGTGTAAAACCATCTAGCACAGTGTCTGCCTCCCAGTAGATGTTTCATTAATTTTCAAAAGAACAAAATACTTTTAACAAATACCAGATGTTAGCACCATTGTAATAGGGAGGAAATTCTCAGGAAAATTTGAACATTCTTGGATTTCTATCTTTAATACTAGCTTACCCAACTAGTCCAAGTCTAGTTTCCTAAGGGCAATAAAGACTGGTATTTATTGGGACTTTTTCCATGACAAGTAAGACAAACCCAACACAATTTAGGTTAAATAAAAAGTAGATAACTGGCTGACATAATGATTGTTTTATCTAGGCATGTGGACTAAGGAGGATTTCTTAGATAATAAATTGCAGGTCAAGAAATTAAGGAAACATAGTAACACCTCTGTTTTCTAGACTCCATATTCCATGCCTTTCAGCTAGAGAACTAAGACCCAAATGACAGTAAAACAGTTACAATAAGTACTAACAAAGATAGATATACATATATAGTATATCAAATATATGAAATATTAATATATATGTCTTCAAATGGTTCACATGTTCATTTACCTTAAATTTTAACATGTCCTTAAGCAGAAATTGCATGTGGTAGGCTGAGTGAGGACCCCGATGGTGTTCACATCCTAATCCCCAAAACCTGTGACTATGCTACTTTACATGGTAAAAGAGACTTTATGAATATGATTAAGGATCTTGAGATTGGGAGACTATCTTGGATTATTCAAGTGAGCTCAATATAATCACAAGGGAAAGAGAGAGAGAGAGAGAGAGAGAGAGAGAGAGAAACCTACAGTGCTGATTTTAAAGACGGAAGAAGAGACCAAGTGTCAAGGAATATGAGCAGCCTTTAGAAGCTGGAAAAGGGAAGGAAATAAATTCTTCCCTAGAGCTTATGGAAGGAATGCAGCCCTGTGGACCTATTTTATATTAAGCTACTAAGTTTGTGGTAGTTTGTTACAGCCGCAATTAGAAACTAATGCTGCAGAGATCTGACGTGACTCAGCATCTCTCAATGAGAACCCTAAAAACATGAACTGCCATGCCTCATACTTCTCCTTTTGGATAAGGACAGGAAGTTTGTTTCCCATCTGTACTGTGACAGCTTGGAAACTGTGATGACATATTGGGGAAATGGCTAGCCAACACCAACAGATCATTACTCTCTGTGGTGACATATGCAAATAAAGGTATCTTGAAGCCACAAATCCATGTAAACACGACCTGGAGTTTTAGATGTCTACCAATCTCTTGTTTGCTGTTCAGATGAGCTATTTAACAGAGCTGACTTCCGGATAACTTATAAAAAAAACAGAGAAAATCAGGGTCAGCAGCTAGCTACTGTTCCTGGTCTCCAAGGCAATGTGGAAATGCAAACAATAACAACAAATGCAGCATTTTCTTTCCCATGTGCTATGTTTGGATAAGTGTCCTCCAACGTTTCATGTATTAAAGACTTGGTCCCCAGCCTGTAGTGCTATTGGGAGGTGATGGAACCTTTAAGAGGTGGGGCCTAGTGGAAGTCTTCAGGTCATTGGGAGCATGATTTTGAAGGGCATATTAGGACCCTGGCCCCTTTCTCTTCCTCTTTTTGGTTCCCAGCTATGAAGTGAGTGGGCCTCCTCTACCACATGCTCCTGTCAAGACGTACTGTGCTGCCACAAGCCCAAAGCAACAGGGCCAATTGGTCATGGGCTGAAACCTCCATAACTCTGAGCCAAAGTAAACCTTTCCTCTTTATAATTGATTTATCTCAGGTATTTGTTACAGTAATGGAAAGCTAACACACTGGTAGTAATTTTTTTTGAACCTCACCTTTTAAAAGCCATCAGTGCCCTATAACTCTCCATCATTCATGGTGTTTTTCTCTGCTTTGGCTATTTTACAAGAACTTCAACCTCCTTCCCTTTCCCTGGCAGTGGTCTCTTCTCCTCCCATTTTCTCCCCAGATTGGGTGTTATTTGACAGAACAATAATCTGGAAAATTAGGAATGGAGAAGAAATCCTGCCTAATGCTATAGAAAACACCTTTCAGATTCCTTAGGGGTAAATATGATCCTAAAAGAAAACTCTCCAGGCTTTTCTACAGGCTTTTGTGAAAGATTTGCTGGCACTAAAAGCAAACTTGTGGATTGCAGGTCTCCTGTGGGATCTTTGATCTAGGACTGCTGCAGAAAGTACACCCTCTATGCATTATGTATTTCTAATTTGCTGTCTCCTGATCCATTTCCTCAAATCCTCTATCAATGCGAACTTTCCCTGGCCCTGTTAATTGACTCCCTTAGCTTCCTCCCTCTCCCACTTTGTTTTCCTTCCATGTTCTTTTTCTTTTTCCTTTTCTCCCCCTCAGCTTTCTAAAAATGTTTCTGAATTTTAATTTTTTGGTACTAGGGATTGAACCCAGGGGTATTCTACCTCCAAGCTACACCTCCAGTCCTATTTTATTTTTTATTTCAATAAAATGTCTGAGTAAGTTGTTGACAGTCTCGCTAAGTTGCTGAGGCTGTCCTTGACCTGTGATCCTCCTGTCTCAGCCTCCCAAGTACTGGAATGACAGGCCTGCACCACCACACCTGGCTTCAATTTTTTTTAATGGACACGTATTTATGGGATACACTGTGGTATTTCAATACATGTGTATACCGTGCAATGATCAGATGTGAGCAATTAGCATGTTCATTACTTCAAACATTGATCATGTCATTGCATTGGGAACATTTGAAATCCTCTCTACTTGCCATTAGAGGGCTTATGTTAATACTTCATTAGAGGAAGTAGATTTTCCAAGGGCACAGTCGGTCACCAGGGCTAGTAGCTTTGCAAAGACCCTGGAGAATTTTTTTTACAGACTATTCAGAATTGGCTATTACCATGTGAATGTCATCCTGCAACAGAGAGGCTGGCAGATGGTGATCCTGATGGATTTACACCCCCATTAACTCTGGAGATTAGACTCTAGGTAAGGAAGTCACCATGTACGCAAGAAAAAATAAATTATTAAATAAGGTGGCATCCATTGGCTAGAATGGATCTTTAGTAATCTTATATGGTCACGTTCTATAAGCCTATGGGAAAATCAGAGTGGATTAGTTACTGAGTTGTATGCTACCTTCTCAGGACCACTGACAAGCCTTGTGACTTAGAACAAGTTAATTCGACTTTCCGAGCCTCAGTGCCCTCATTTTAAAAAACCTGAATAATAACTTTCTCACCTGCTAATGTTCTGAGAATTAAATAAGATAGTACATAGAAAATACTTAACACCGTGTTTGCCCCATAATCAAATCCAATATGGTTAGCTACTACTAGTTTGTCATTGTAGAAGGTACAAACAAGCCAAGCCTTTTCAACTTCTCCATGCCTATATGATCTAATTCAAAACCAATAGCGACTCCATCCAGCACAGATTAAGTCAGAAACCAAAGTGTCTGGGCTCTTATCCTGCTTGATCTGGTGGGAGGTAAGAGGCTTTCTGGGTTACAGAATAGGTCATGTATTACTCAAAACAAAAATAGCCAGAGTGACCTTAGCACCAATTCCCCAAGTCCTAACCCCCATAGAGTGATGGAAAAAAGACCAGACATCACCTCCACACACAGCAGGGCTGCAGCCTCTAAGAAGAGCCCCAAGATTAGGAGACCTGAGGCTTATATGGCCCATCCTTCCCTCCAAAGAGAGAGAGCAAGATGATGCATGAAGCAAACCTCATCTCTGGGGTGAGGGGAGGCCTCTAACATCATTACCCTGAATTTATGCAAATGACAGTGAGGGCATCTGTTTATACATCTCTCTAACTTTGGGAAGACACTATTTCTAATGTCCAAGGCCTTTGCTCACAAAACCCAGACCATGCAAAAACATGAAAATAGCCATGGATATTGTCTCCCAACTGGCATCATCCAAATCATACACATACAATATTTGTTGTCCACCCTAGTGTCAGAAGCAGGAGATATTGAGGCTGGGTATTCATTCATTTATTTATTTATTTATTTATTTATTGTGGTACTGGGGATTGAACCCAGGGGCATTCTACCTCCAAGCTCCACCCCCAGCCCTATTTTTTTATTCTTTATTTTGAAACAGGGTCTCACTAAGTTGCTGAGGGTCTCACTAAGTAGCTGAGGCTGGCCGCGAACCTGCAATCCTCCGGTCTCAGCCTCCCAAGTACTGGGATGACAAGCGTGCACCACCACGCCCGGCAGAGGCTGGGTCTTTATGCAAACTCTGCTTTTTTAATTTGTCCCCACAACCAATACATAGTATCATTTACTAGACTTATAAGAGCCAAACGTGTGTGTGTGTGTGTGTGTGTGTGTGTGTGTGTGTGTGTGTGGTACTGGGATTTAACTCAGAGGCATTCTACCACTGAGCTACACTCCCAGCCCTTTTTATTTTTTATTTTGAAACAAGATTTCACTAAGTTACCACATACTGGCCTCAAGGTTAGGATTCTCCTGTCTCAGCCTCCAAAGTACTGTGATTACAGGTGTGCACCACCATGCCCAGCTAGAGCCAAGTATTAAAGTGCTTCATTCAACTGAACATTTGGATGGGCTGGAGAAAGTAAAGCAAGTTACAAATTAAAGCAGTCATCTCAGGGAAGTTTTTCTTACAACACACCCCTATTTTCAGACTTACTATTTCCTTCTCCAACACTAAAATTGACCTTTTATATGTCCCATTTCTTCCGGACATTATTAAATATTAAAATAAGCTGGGCGTGGTGGCGCAGGCTTGTAATCCCAGTACTTGGGAGGCTGAGACAGGAGGATTGCAGGTTCGCAGCCAGCCTCAGCTACTTCGTGAGGCCCTCTGCAACTTAGTGAGACCCTGTTTCAAAAAAAATAAAGAATAAAACAAAATAGGGCTGGGGGTATAGCTCAGAGGTAGAATGCCCCTGGGTACCATCTCCAGTACCGGAAAAAAAAGAAAAAATAAATAAATTTACTCTAAGGATGAATGCAAATTCCTCAAGAATGTATACTTAACACAAAACACTATTAATAATGTAGCTGAAAACTGCAAGTCCTAATGGAAGCACTCCGACAAGTAGATATTGCAGAAGGATTTACCTTACACAACACGTATCTGCAATTAGCAGATATAAGCATATTTGCATGTGTTATTTTATTTAACTCGTTAGAAAACCTAGGATAGAGGAGGAAATGGAGAGTTCAAGGTTACGTGCACATTCGAAGGTAAGTAAAGGTAAGCTGCAACATGTAATCCAAGTCTTTAAACTTGAAGGATGCTGGGCTTTTGTCAACTCCCACACATTCAAGAGCAGTGACTCAACTATAGTGAGTGTGTTGGTGGAGATAGCTCCTTAGCCGGGTCACCATGTCATGTTCACCTAGATGAGGGTTCAAACCAGGACCATCTTCAGAGATTTTGGTCTCCACCTTGAGTGAAAGCCATGGTGATGTTGGGAGCCTTGTTACTGTAGCGCCCTAGCTCTGGGGGTTGTTCAGAGAGAAAAATCCCTGAGAACTACTAGTCCAATTATATAGTTAAACAACATACTTTCAAATAGTTAAGAGAAGCAATCTCCTATGATTAATAGAGATATCATTGAAAAATTAACATAGAATTTTTAGCACATTCTATCGTAGAACCAACTCAGCAGGTTATGCAAATGCACACACGAACATTCATTTTGATATGCTAAGAGAAATGAGCAAGTTTATGTTTTGAGTTATAATAGTTGCTCTTATAATGTGGTATATCTCACTATGAGTTTGTTTCTACTGTCATTCTTTACATTTCTTTGTATACATAAGTGATGTACTTTATTAGAAATGAGTTACTAAACTTATAAGATAATCACACATAATATACACCTATTTTTTAAGAAAATCAAGCCACTTTTAAACTTCACTTTTTTGTTTCTTCTGTTATGAATTTCCAGTGCCTATTAAATGATTCTGTAATTATTTTTCCTTAGACAGGTAGAAATTTGTTTTAGCATATCCAGCAATGGAATAAGACTAAAGAAGACATAAAAAGGCATCTGAACTCACAAAGCCCTCAGTTCATTCCCAGCACCAACAATTTAAAAAAGGCCCCTGAGACTTAAACTCTAAAACCAACACACTACACCCTGTCATAGCCAACATCATCTTAAAAAGTTAGAATGAGTGCTCGCTTCAGCAGCACATATACTAAAATTGGAACGATACAGAGAAGATTAGCATGGCCCCTGCGCAAGGATGACACGCAAATTTGTGAAGCATTCCATATTTTCTTTTTACAGTATCCATTTATTATGTAATGCTTCTTAGAAAAGAATCTTATAGTACATGTTAATATATGCAACCGATTAAAAATGTATAAATTAGCGTAAAAAAAGTTAGAATGAAAATGGACAGGAAGAAATGCCAATTCTCAGGTGGAAACACTCACTGGGCCCCTAGATCACTACCTGAGAAAAGGGGATTCTTGGAGATAAAATCAAGCATCCAGTCTTCATGACAATCTGTCAAAATGGAGGTGAACACTGGACAATGGGACCAAGAAACCTTTAAATTACCAGGATGGGTGGTCTTGCTCTGATTTCCAGCTCAACCAGCAAAGTCTGTCAATTTTCTTCCGATGAACATTGTCTGAAGGGTTTGCAAGGCACAACCATTTTTTTCCACTTGGCACTTGTATTTATCATTTAAATTAATAAACTAGCATTCTGCTTTTTAAAAAAATTCATATTGATATCTTTGCATAAATAACTCACTTTCTTGCCTTCCTTTCATTCAATCAGGCTTATGAGTCTCACTTTGGTTCATCATTTTACAATGACAGCTAAAGGTTACATCCTAGAATGTAGAAATCTGACTTAAGTGTGGTACTTAAAGTCTAATAATGAAAATAACTAATCAGGGAGAACCCTTTTGGGAAAGATTGCTTAAGGAGAAAATTGCTCTTGACAGTATTAAGAACACCTCTCTGCTTCACCAGAGAACATTCGTAAAGCACGGGTGAAAGTCAGCATCAGCATCCAATGACATTCTTCTGATGCCATCAGCTCCTCTCTCACCTTCCATGGTACAAGAGTCTGTTCCTCGCCACCTGTTCCATTTGAATTAACTGCCAGAGAGAGGAGAGGAATGGTATGCATTTCCCAATGCCCTGCCATTGTTCGGAAATTACAGTGCAAAATATTTGGAGTTTGTCTATTTCTTGAAGTGGGAACATCAAACGGAATGCAAGCCAAACAACAACCCTAGCTTTTCTCCTCCTGACTCATTTGAAGTGCACCCAGGCAGTTCTCCCGGGCACAGTAGTTCAGGACTGTAAAAATGACCATGTAAGCGGAAACTGGGCAAAGTGATGTTAATAATCAATGGGAAAAATGATAATTGTGCAGCAAACTATAAAATGTGTGTCAAAATATTAAAAAGTCTCTTATTGCCAGTCATAACTCTTTGGGGAAATTAAAATAGTAAAAGTAATGATGTAGTATGCTGTCATTTAAAACATCAGAAATCTCTAGGATCAACGTGTTTCGTTTGTAAAACATCATCATATATAATCCTACCAATAGTATATAAGAATTACTTTTTAGCCGGGCGTGGTGGTGCATTCTTGTAATCCCAATACTTGGGAGGCTGAAACAGGAGGATCACAGATTTGTGGCCAGCCTCAGCTACTTAGTGAGGTCCTCCGCAACTCAGTGAGACCCTGTTTCAAAATAAAGAATAAAATATAAGGCTGGGGTGTAGCTTGGAGGTAGAATGACCCTGGGTTCGAGCCGGGCATGGTGGTGCACGCTTGTAATCCCAGTACTTTGGGAGGCGGAGACCGGAGGATCTGGGTTCGCGGCCAGCCTCAGCTCGCTCTCTCTCTCTCTCTCTCTCTCTCTCCCTCTCCCCCTGCTCTCTCTCTCTACCTAGTGAGGCCCTCTGCAACTTCGTGAGACCCAGTTTCAAAATAAAGTATAAAAAAAAACAGGGCCGGGAGTGTAGCGCGGAGGTAGAACGCCCCTGGGTTCAATCCCCGGTACCGCAAAAAAAAAAAAAGAATGCCCCTGGGTTCAATCCCCAGTGCCACACATAAAAAAAGAATTACTTTTTCCCACATCCTTGCCGGTATTTGTTATTGTTTGTATTCTAACTAGGGTTAGATGGACTCGGTGTGGCTTTGATTTGTATTTCCTTCATTGCTAATTATGATGAATATTTTTTCATACATTTGTTAGCTATTTGTATTTCTTCTTTCAAGAAGTGTCTATTTAGTTCATGTGCCCATTTCTTGATTGGGTTTTGTTTTAGTTCTTTACATATTCTAGATATTAGTCCTCTATCAGAGGAGTAGCTGGCAAAGATTTTCTTCCTTTCTGTGGGCTTTCTTCATACTCTTGTTTCCTTTGCTACACAAAAACTTTTTAATTTGATGCGATCCTACTTATTAATTCTCAGTTTTATTTCCTGAGCTTTACAATGTATAATCATATTGGACCGATACAATTCTAAAAAAAACCCACTACCATATAATTTATAATATAGAGTGTGTTGCCTTGAAAATTTAGCATACTATTCAAAGCATGGACCAACTTCTAAAATTTTTCCTTTGTACCTTCAATGTCCTGACCTATCTCCAAGAGTTCCTTAGGCGTGAAGTTTTATTGTAAGCATCACTTTTTCTGGGACATCTTTATCCTTCTTGTACACACCACGTTTCTCATTTATGTGGATAACTTCCCCTCCGCAAGGTCCCTCTGGCTGCAGATCAAGAGTCTCACAGCTGGTGGCAACATCAGTATTCCCAAAGGCCACTGTTTCTACCATAACTCTCCTTGTGTTTGATTCTAATTTCACTTTTTATTTTTGTGCAAGTCCTCAATATCAAGATGGATTCACTTGGGTCAAATCCAAACGATGTAGAGTCAAGAGGCTAAGAAGGGGAGGCTCTCACGCATACATGTCTATAATAAGAACTACTACAGAAACTCTCTGAAGGGCCTTAGTGCATATATGCCTGTAATAATAATTTTGCCAAGGACTTCCCAACTGCTGCTTGCTATGTGAGTCACATGGACAGCTAGCCAGATGCACCAGATGTATAAGAACACCTGTCTGATACAGCCTCCACTAATAAACTGATGTCAGCTCCTGCGATAAGCCCCTGTATGATCTGGATATGGTTTGAGTTTGTCCCTCAGGGGCTCATATGTTGGTACATTTGGTTCACAGTGTGACAATGTTGAGAGGCAGTGTGGAACCTTCATCATGAGGTAAGGCTAATGGAAGGTGTTTAGGTTACTGGGGTGCTGTCTTCAGTAGGGATTAATGCTAATTCTCATGAGAGGGTTGTTATAAAAAGAGAAAGTCTGGTCCCTCCCTGCTCTCTGGCTTCCTGTCTCACCATGTCATCTCTCATTCTCACACATACTACCACCATGATGCCATCTGCCACTATGTGGCACAGACAAGGAGGCCCTTGTAAGAGCTGGTGCCATACTGTCTGGCCTATCATCCTGCAAAACTACGAGCTCAATAAACTTCCTGTCTTTATACATTTCTATTTTAGTCAACTTTTCTCATCACTGTGACCAAAATACCTGACAAGAACAACTTAGAGGAGGAAAGGTTTATTGGTGCTCACAGTTTTAGAAGTTCAGTCCATAGTTGGCTGGCTCCAAGGCAGAAACCATAGCAGCAAGGCATGGTGGAGGGATGCTGCTCTCTCGCATCATAATGGCCAGAAGCAGAGAAAAGAGAAGAAGGGGCCCATGGATACGCAGAGTCCCCAAGGCCACGCTCCCAGTGACACACCTCCTACAACATGTCTTACCTCTGAACCTTGTTGCAATGAGGGAACATGCTTTCAACACATGAGCTTTTGGGGACATTTTAGACTCAAATCATAATGATTATCCAGCCTCAGGTATTTTTCATAGCAACAGAAAACTGCCTAATACAACCCCTGTAATCAATGTTCTCTTTGTCTTAAAACAACTTATGTGCACTCATCTTTTTCCCCTTAAAAACCCTTGTCTCTCTTCACTTCCCTGAAGGAGTCCATGGTTGCCACAGCATTCAAATTCTGCATTGCAATGCCTTGGTGTGGCCAATTAAATTCATTTTCTTGGAGAGCCACTCTCTATTATTATTTAGGTTATTGCACTTTCTTCCCTTTCTAAAATTCTTTTCTCACCTAATATTGGTTACTTTATTTACTTATTTTTCTTTTTTCATTTTTTTATTGGTGCACTGTAATCATACATCTTGATGGGTTTCAGGGTGGTAGAAGTATATATGCACACATTGGTCAATTAGTCCTGCCCCAATTTCCACCCCCATTCTCTCACCCTTCCCTCCTTCTTGTGCTCAGCATAGTAGTTGTCTTTGACATATTTGTGTATGTACATCCTGAGCATTAGGATGTTTCCCTCTTCCCCCCTCCCATCTCCCTCAATTAGGTCACCTTTACTCCCCTGAGGTTTTCTCCATCTTTGTCTGGAGTCCCTCCTCTGCCCTATTCTCCATAGCTTCTGCATATTAGGGAGAGCATCTGACCTTTCACTTTTTGTGACTAATCTCACTAAGCATCATGTTCTCTAATTCTATCCATTTCCTTGTAAATTATGTAATTTTGTTCTTCTTGATGACTGCATAAAATTCCATTGTATACATATCCCATAGTTTTGTAATCCATTCATCTGTTGATGGACATCTTTGCTGGTTCCATAGTTTGGCAATTGTGAATTGTGCAGCTATAAACATAGATACGTATGCATTAGTCTGGTAATTTGGTTTCCATTCTTTTGGGTAGATACCTAGAAGTGGTATTGCTGGGTCATAAGGTAGGTTCATTCCCAGTCTTCTGAAGATCCTCCACACTATTTTCCAAAGTGGTTGCACTAATTTTAATTGTATTATTTTCTTTGGCTAATTTCCTTTTTCAACTATCCATTTTGTGTAACATCCTGCTGGTTCATCATGTGCTTTGCTGTCTGTGCATGAACTGAATGCACAGTGACCAATCATCAATAGATTTTGAAAGAAGTGATTGCCAATTTTCAAATACCCAATTCACTGAATGACTGATTTGTTTAAAGCCAATTAACTAAAGGCTCAATTTGCAAGCTGATTAATTTGCCAAATGACCAACTGATTGAATATGCCAAAGCTACTCATTGGCCAAAGCCTTCCTTTAAGAAGAGATAGTCTTCCTGAATATATTCAATGAAAACAAATATTTTATTCTTAGAATCATATTCTTCTTAACAATAATAAGTAGAAATATTGAATATTTCTATTCTGGAATATATTCAAGAATATATTCAGATTATAAAATCTTCATCTTATTAATATAAGGTCTTTGTACAAGAATAGGCTCTGAGCTGGGCCTCCAGAAGTCATCTGTAAAATGCATTGCAGGGATGATTTGGCCTAAGTATTGCCAATTTTCTCTCTATCAGGAAGGTGGGCATCAGGAGGCCACCTCTGATCTGTTGGCTCTGGGGACCACACCATGCATGAGTTTGCACCAAAACCAAAACAAAGCGGAACAGAAGGAACACCCTGTGCCACACCTGTCCACCTGCACACTGGGATATTTGCAACACAGAAACAGAAACAGGAACACATCCGCAGTTGGCTATGCCAATATCAAGAACAGAAGTCAGCACCACCTCACTCCTGCCTTCTAAATGTCTCACGAGTACATTTAATTGCTGCAACCTAAGACACCCTAGACCCTAGGTGCAAGGAGCCCAAGCATTGTGGTTCTTGGTAGTCCAATGTCAAAGGGATAGATAGTACGTGCCAACTCACCACCTTTCTCATCCATACTGAACTAATTCTGTGTTGTCACAATGTGTCACCCTTTACACGGGTACATAGTGTTGGCACATCTGATTTCTTTCCCCTGGCCCAGTGCTGGGGATCAAACCCAGGGCTCCAAGGACACTGGGCAGAGGTCCTACCACTGAGCTACCTCAGCCCCCACATCTGATTTCTTTGTGCAGGCAATGGGAAGGACTGTTCCTGATTCAGCTATACTCTCACCTCTAACCTGACTGTTAGCTAAAACTACATCATTGCACTGGGAAGACCAATGTTTGGAAAAGAGGAAGCGAAATAAAGCAGAGTTGCCTCTGAACCTTCAGTCTGACTGTTAGCAGTACATTGTCCCAATGAGCCACACTTCCAGGTTAGACAGTCACAGTCATTACAGTTATTTTGCCAATCAGCTTCAACCCCCAGTTATTCTATGTTCATTCCTGAGAGATCCTGGTCAAATCCTCAGACAGACCTAAAAAAGACAACATATGGGGAAAGGCCAATTGTGGCAGAGACAGAGGAGCCCATTTCCACTGTGAACAGATGTCCAGGAGTCT
>PVJS01043788.1:0-16926 GCA_004027185.1 Glis glis | reverse complement strand
AGGGCCCCATGCATGCTACACAAGTGCTCTGCCACTGAGCTACACTCCCAGCTCTAAGGAGCTATTTTTAATTGAAAGAAAAGCAGCTGCTCTAGCAGTTTTGTGAGACACAGAACCAGAAAGCGGTTCTTATTTGGTTTCGTTTTGTTTCACAAAGACAGCACTTAAGCCTTGATTTTCACTGCTGTCCAGTATCAGTGATTTGTTTACCAGACATGCTTTAGATAGCTACAGCCCATTTGTAAGTCACTTCTTTTGTGCATTATGGCCTAATGTCTGGCAAAGTGTTTCCAAGTTGCCTATTGTCATAAAAGTTAAGAACTCTGACAGAGATATTAGGAATCATAATGATACAATATTTATGAGGCAAACTACCAGGTAATATCTAGTGATGGAGAAATAGCTAGGAAGCATTTTCAAAATAAGCCAGCTCTTAGTCAGCCATTGTTAACCCCTGCAGAGTTAGAAATAAGCCAGATGCCCAGGATTAGTTTCTAAAGGCTCACTGTGTGTCTTTGGCCAGCACACTTCACCTTTCTGGATTTCCATGTCCAAGGAGGACAGTTAGGATGACACGGGCATTTTAAGGTTTAACTGAGGAAGCAGAGTCCCAGGCTCATTTTTGAGTATTCTGATTGGAAAGGATAATTGACGCAGATGCCAGATCCTGCCGTTGACTTGGGCGTTAATATGAAAGTGGTCCAGAGCAGGGGTGGGCAGCCTTCCCTTGTAGCTCTCACTTCTTTTTTAAAGCACAGTCGAGTAAAGAGGGACTGGCCTAGACAGAAGGAAGCATGGATTTCATCTTTCCCCTCTCCCATTTCCCACCTCTCAGCTACCACCATTTGTGTGTGTGTTTGTTCGGGGCCCTAGTGATGGAAAATTTGGTGCCCATGTTTCCCATGTTTAATTGTGGAAGAATCTGCAAAGAAGAAATCCACAACAGTGAACTCTGACTTCAAATTATGAGATCATGCTACCGAAACTGGACGTCTCCAAACTATAGCATTGACCATGACCTTTGTATAAATTAGATTCCCAGCTCTGAGGGCATGGACTCTCTCTTTTGCCCACCCCTGCTGGCCCCTCTGGAAAGCAGAAATAGCTGTTACTAGTACTGCTGTTTACCATTTTCTGAGAGTTCTGTCAGGGGGGAAAATGGTAATTATTAGACTGAAGTCATTACCTTTTTTGGGTGGGTTACTAGGGATTGAACCCAGGGGCATTCTTCCTCCAAGATATACCCCCAGCCTTTTTTTTTTTTTTTTTTTTGCGGTACCAGGGATTGAATGCAGGGGCGTTCTACCTCCGCGCTACGCCCCTGGCCCTATTTTTTATACTTTTATTTTGAGACCGGGTCTCACGAAGTTTCAGAGGGCCTCACTAAGTAGAGAGAGAGAGAGAGAGAGAGAGCGTGTGCGCGCACCCGCGCGCACGTGCGCAAGCTGAGGCTGGCTGCGAACCCGGATCCTCCGGTCTCCGCCTCCCAAAGTACTGGGATTACAAGCGTGTGCCACCACGCCCAGCACCCCCAGCCTTTTTTATTTTTATACAGTCTCCCCAAGTTGCCGAGGGTCTTGCTAAGTTGCAAAACCTGGCCTCGAACCTGTAATCCTCCTGTTTCAGCCTTCCAAGTACAGGGATTACAGGCATGTGCCACCATACCCAGCTATGTCATTACCTTTTTGTGTGTGTGTGCCTGTGGTACTGGGGACTGAACCCAGGGACATTCTACCTCTGAGCTATACCCCCAGCCCTATTTTTTTATATTTTGTTTTGAAACAGGACCTCACTGAGTTGCTGACACTGGCCGTGAACCTGCAATCCTCCTGTCTCAGCCTCCCAAGTGCTAAGATTGCAGGCATTCATCACCACACCTGGATTAAGTCATTACCTTTTAAAGTGACACTAGTAAAATGTCTTGCAGTATAATCAAAACTAAGAAGGGAAAGGGACCCTTTGTAATCAGAGGTTCTTTCATCTCCAAATAAAATTTTTTGATCACAATGTGATGTCCTAGTAGTAATTTGATAGCAAAATCTCTGTGAGATTTTCCACTACTATTCTTTTCCAATGTGGACCAAGGGAATGTAAGGAGACTTGGCTCAAGGAAAAAGACGCTTCTGCTTAGTCTCCATCCTCTCGCCACTTCAGTGCCCAGCACTGCAGGCATCTGGGTTTTATATGTCAAAGAACCCTCAAAACTCACATTTTCCATGGAGGTTGCATAGACCAGCAAATCTATGGAGGTACCTCCTCCTTCCCCACCACCTTCTCATCCCTTTCTTCCTGCTGGTTTAATTCTGTCACCAGGCACATGTTACTCATCACTGAGATGAGCTCTAGGACCTGAACAACACAAGTCGACTTCAGGGTGCAAAGACGCAGCAGGGGAACAAAGTGGTGGGGCTCTTGGAGATTGGACAGAAGCCCTTAGCTTGGTGGCTTTATAGGAAGCATACTGTGTAAGGTGGGAAGTTGGAAGTGTGCTCTGGAATAAAGCGAGTTAGTTACCAAAGGGAGAGAACTTATACGGCACCTGGAAGTGATGGAGCGATTTCTCCGATGCAGGTGTTTGCACAGGGCCCTGCCTGAAGACCTCTGATGGAATGAGCATAGCAGCAGCCAGTGGACATATCCTGAAGCCCAGGGTCTCCTTTGATTTAACTTGAACATCCTGTTGCTTTTGAGGTGTGAAGAAATGTCCCTTTTACAGCCTATGATGACCCAGCCACCAGTGTCTCCGGACCATTTCTACCTATTTCTTCAGTGCCATCCCTCAGTACTGGTGAACACAGACTTGGTGCCAGATGTCATGATTGTGAATCCCAGAACTGGGAGGTGGGGTCAGACTATATGCTTTGAGAGTGAGAGAAGACTCACTTCCTAAAAAAATTGGTGTATCTAAGAGAGGAAAGAGGAGCAGTTCCAGGGTAGTCCTGGGCTCAAATTCCAGGTCTGTTACATTTTAGTGCTATAAACTTGAGTGCATTACATGGTCTCTGTACACTAGCAACTAAATAGGGTTGATAATACCTTTTTTGTGTATTCTTAAGAGGACTCAATGAAACCGAGTTGTAAAAATATTCATCAAGTATGTAGGACATAGCAGGCTCTCAACCAAAGGGCATGTTGAAGTGTTGAGCTCCAGCTCGTCTCTTGCTCCCTGTTCACATGAGACATTCTGTAAGGTCTCTTGGACTTGGCTATCCTTCTCAGCATTCCCTTAACCACCGAGGTTTCTTACTCCCCACACAAAGGACCTCTTCCAGCTCCAGCTTTGAATCTGCCTGCCGTACCCCTGGGAATGAAACTATTTTTTGGTATGTGTTTATTGTTGTGGTTATGATTATTATTAATTTGCCATCAAAAGAAAGTGTATCCTTAATCAGTGAGTTTCTGCATCTCATCGCACACATTTCCAAA
Source organism: Glis glis (assembly GCA_004027185.1). Lineage (NCBI taxonomy): Eukaryota > Metazoa > Chordata > Mammalia > Rodentia > Gliridae > Glis > Glis glis. Next base: position 13,500 of record PVJS01043788.1, on the reverse strand, counting down.
TCAAAGCATCGAAATGCACAACTCAGTCTGCTGGTGAAGCATGCTTTTTAGTTTAGTTTGCGTAGCTCATGCAAAAAATGTTCCCCATGACCTGCCTCCCTAATAATTCTTGAGGGTTGAACTTATGCTCAGATAGTTACATCTGGTTCTAGAGTTAACAAATAGGTCAGAAGGAAAAGGAGGAGTGAAAGAAAAAAAATCCAGTTCCCCCTCCACCCCGTGGTTTTCTCAGTGTGAAGTCATTTGCTTTTCTTTCTAGCCCATACCAAGTCTTTAGAAGTTGAGCCAGGCAGATGGTGAGGTTATAGCTTGGGCAAAATGTGTTCTAATGTTATCAGCTTTAAAGGAGCACATGGAACAGAGGGGAAAGATGGTTTGTGGTATTTTTGTTTATTAAATTTGATGGTTGGATTATGACATTTATATTTATTAAATGTACAGAATCTCATCCATCATGGTTGACAGTCAGAACATGTCCTGTGTGGTTGGCATAGCTGTCTCTTCCTGCAAAGAGATCTAACATTTATTCTTATTTGGGAGACTGAGATGAGGTGGAGAAAAAAGAGATCCCCCCTTCACTGCCAGCACCCTGGGGGAGGGGGAGCAGGAGATAAGTGTTGCTGTATTTGAGTCCGCCATGTTTCCCAGCGTTCCCCTTGCTGGGTTGTGGGTCAGGCTGATGGCGCTGAGGATGGGGAACAGCAAAACCAGTGAACCTCGTAAAGGAAAAATACATAGAAAGAGGGCTCTCGGCTTTGCCCCATTGAAATCCTGGCATTGGCTATGGTTGAAATCATGTCGCGAAGGCTTTGTCTAGTGGCTGGTGCACTCCAGCGGCCAGCCGTCTTCCCTCTGCTCTGTATTTTATGACCTACCAGATGTGGGCCTCTTGGATATTTTATTAGAGCACCAGGTGAGCTGATGAAAGGGCAGCACTCCAACTGCCTTCTTAACGACTCCTGGGTCATTTGAGCTTTGTTTACATGTAAGGGGAGACAGGAGCTGGCAAGACTTAGGGATAAGAAGAAGGCACTGCCACCCATAAACCGTAAATCCCTTGGTGTTCAGGTGCTAGAGATGGTGTGCTTGCTTAAGGGTTATGGATCTTTCCCAGAGTATAACCTAAAGATGTTTTTACAGTGATGTGCAAATGAATTAGACACATGGGTTCAATCTCTCTAGCCACATATGCTTCCAAAAATAAAAGGTTCATTTAGGTTTGAGAAAACCCAGTCCATTTGGAAGCCAGTTAACCCACAATGCTGCCTGTACAGCCTGGAAACATCTGAATTATTAGTCTGTAATACACGAATCTGGAGGAGACATTAAGTCTTCAGCCCCTGGCCTCCTTTCAGGACCAATGTCGGGCTCTAACTTCAATCACTAGTGTCCCGGCTGACATCCTCTGAAGCAGCAACTCATGTGCACTGGCTACGTCTAAGAAAGACCAAGCAGGATCAAGCATTTACATAGACTTCACACAAACTCCGACTACCAGGCATTTTCTTTCCTTAGATTGACTTAGGACCTCCTAATAGTTCACAAGCGTACCACGTACTAATCTTATTCTTTTTTTAAACCTGGAAAATAATTGTTCATAAGTATTCTAAGTCATTGGTTGAGCGTCTGACTACAGAGCTAGTCTATGTATTATGAGGGCTATTAGACAAAGGTAAATAGCAGTTTATCTCCAGAGAGTTTAAACAAAACATACCCAAAGCCAGACCTCTATGAAGAGGCACCATTTCCTGCTAGATAGTGTGTGTGCATCTGATTACGTAAATGGACCGTAAACATTTCCAGGGGTGGGGGAGAGGACAGGTCCTGGCAGTTAACAGACAAAGGTCACCAGTGCATTCCTCACATGGCCCAGCTGGCTCTGCTCCGGCCTGCAGTCACAGCCAGCCCTTGTTGCCCAGAAATCCACTCTGACTATCCTGGAGGTCACGTGAGTGAAGCCTGGGCTCACTGATGGCCTGGTGGGGTCTTCTCAGTCTTTTTCTTGAATAAAAACAATACTATGAATGACATTATCATCTTAATTCTACAATTTCTGTCTGCTCTTTGAATGGAGAGAATATTTGTGAACACAGGCTATGTGGTAGGATATACAAATATGTCAAACATACATAAATATGTATATATATACACACACATATATATTATGATATACATATATGCCTCTATGTATACATATTCTCATTTGGTTTCATAGCAACCCTCTGAGGTATGGACGTATCATAAACAGCTGCTAAAACATCTAAAGATCAGAGCCTGGTATGTAGTAGGTATTTAGTAAATATGCATTGAATGAATAAATGCATAAAACTCAGACCAAAGACCTTGCTTTTGCTTGTGGTCATTAAGCAAGCAGGAGGCAATGGTAGGACTCAGACCCAGCTCCTGTGGCCCCAGTGCCTGTGTTTTTCTTGACAGTGCAGGAGAGGGCCAGCAGTAATGGGTCTTGACACTGCCCGGTTCGCAGATAGGTATGGCTCATGACAGAGGAAAAGCTGAGAAAAATGTCTCCATCTTCCCACTGAAGTGTTCTGTTGCAAATGAAGCCATAGCTGTGGATTTTCTAGTTCCCATCTTCCATCAACTTTAGCTATGCACCAGAGATCAGGAGAACATTGGGCCGGGGGCAGATCTGTTTCCTGGAGTGATTTGCAGCCGATGCAAAGCAAGTGCACAGAGTGGGCTGAAGGCGTGCATGCAGAGGTAAGCGTTGTGGATTCAGGAACAATCCTGAAATCTTTGATCTGTGTTTGCCTCTTGCGACCACTAGACCCCTGCAAAACAGATTTCAAGGCTCTGCAGGTTGAGATATACCAATTCCCCACTCAAGAGGGAACTGCTATTTTATTGCCCCAATTAACTGCTTTATTTGTTTATAAATTCTTCCCTTTTCTGTTTTATGGTGCAGTTGTGGTGTGTTTAATGGAAGTGCGAGATTGAGACTGGCAAGCAGACTGCGTGTTACATTTACAAAGCTTATAAATGGTTTGAATCCAGAATGTTTGTGGCCCTTTCCAAAAATATTTGGTTTCTCTAAAAAGCAACAGCTGTTGGAAAATGGATGGAAAGTTTTTTGCTTTTTTTTTTTTTTTCTCCCAGGAGGAGAAAAGCCATCAGCTTTTACTGTAGTGTATGCAGCATTTTATTTAATGCTTTTATTCCTTTGGGGAACTTGCCTGTTTGATAACAGATGAAACAACAGGAATGTAGTAAAATATAAAAGCTCATGATGCTAAAAGTCAGCAAGTTGGATATTAATTTTAAAAGTCATACAAGAAAGCCAAGACTTTCTTTCTAAAAATACCTCTTGCTGAGTGAAAATTCTTTGCTTCTGTGAGAACAGGTATAAATTTAAAAACTTCAGTTTCCATGAAGATTTCTCTAATATTTTGCAGTTTACAAAGCACACATATTTAAAATCTGGATTTCACTACAATTCTATGAAGTGGCTTGAGGACAACGATTTCCCTTGTTGTAAATGATTCAAGTGAGGCGGTGACTCCCCTGGAGTCAGTAGCTCAGCAGTGGCAGAGTTGGGATTGGAATAGAACTTTGCGATGACTGGCTCAGGGCTTCCTGTCCCACCAAATAGTCTAATCATCGAATGTGATCCTTATCAAGTGCATGACAGTTAGGCAGTGCGATCTGTGGCTTGCCTGCAAGTCAGTGACTTGGTGGAACCATCAAATGTCTGAGCTGCTCTTGCTCAAACCCTGGCTACCAGGGGTGGGACCAGAGAAGCGCTCTCTGGAGGCAGCGCACTGCATCCCGCCAATACCATGTACACTGGGGGATGGTTGGCCCCCAGGCAGGAGAGCAGGCTGGATGCTGAAGAGAGCAAAATGCAGTGACCTTGAATTTGCCTGGCAGAGTGACTACAGACCCAATCAAATTTAGCAAAGTGAGGACTGACTTTCCTTCCTTCCTTTCTTTCTTCCTGCTTCCCTCCCTTCCTCACTCCCTCCCTCTTTTTCTTCCCTTCCTTCCTTTCTTCCTTTTTTCCCTCCTGCCTCCCTTCTTCCTTCCTTCCTTCCCTCAAAAACATCAGCCAAAAGACTTAAGAATAAAAACTGGAGGAAGTAGTTAGCATTCAACTTTAGTGAATGGAGAATCACCCGTGAGCTTAATGAATACGCAGACCCCAGGGCTCAAGCCCTGAGATTCTGATTTCATAAAGGTTTTTAAGTAATCATCAAAAGTGGGGTGATCCCCTAAACTAAAACAGCCTGGGTAATGTCAAAATAGCACTTAATAGTTCTTTTTTAATAAAAGGGTAGGAAAATAACTGTTTGGCCAAAGTGTCTTGATATCATAGAATGTCCATCTAATTGCCTTTTAAAAGGAAATACAGCAAAACTAGGGTAATGTCCTAAAGATGATCACCCTGGTTTTGGCAAGCTCCAGGAATAGTCTGGAGTGGGGTTCAAGGATCTGATTTTTAAGGAGCCCTTCGGTGGCTCTGCTACAGTGGTCTGCAGATCTCACTTGGAGAACCTGGGCTTAAGGAACGGAGGGTTAAGGTTAGGGAACCCTCCCAGTCGATGGCTGGGGGAATCGTAATCCAGCTCAGGATGGCTGCTCCTCTGCGCTCTATTGAATGGCGTAATTACACCCATCATGGCAACTTCTGCCTTGTCTGTTGGTACTGAGACTCTGCAGAAGCTTCCTGGGAGGCTTTACCACCGGTGGGTTGACCCTCACTCTGGCTTCCGGTGACTGTCATTGGTGGTCACCCATGTGCAGGGAAATGGCTAGATCCAGTGTGCTCCAGGGACCAGAGAACTGGCCCCAGAGAGAGGAAGTTCAGTGCTCAGAGCTCACACGTGAACCCTGCCACCCCCTCTCCAGGTGAGGGGGGAAGGGTTGGTGAGAAATGAGGAAAAGGGAGAAAGAGGAATAAGACAATGAAATTGTATCATTTTTTATTTTATGATTTATATAGAGCTTTCTGTCCTTCAGAGAGCTTCTAGAAAAAGATGGATGTGAGATGAGAGGGTCAGGGGCAACGAAGAGGGATTTGGAGGACAGGTGGGGAGTGAGCAGACCATCCGAGGTGAGGAGGTGTGCCGAGGCTGGCATAAAGTCATGTCCTCATCATGAGGGGCAGTGTGACCGGCAGGCTGAGGTGGTGCGGATGCCCTTGGTGCCCCAGAGGGGAACCGGGATATCAGATAATGGCAGATGTCAAAGGCACAGAGGATCTGGAGTTTATTATGAATTATGGGAAGAGCTTAACATTTTACACCACGGGGAACAGTTTAACGTTTTACACAATTTTTACTATCACAGAAAATAAGAACCCTCAGCTGCATACCATATCCAAGAACCCTGCGCCCCGCCCTCCACTCCCCAGCCTCTCCACCCACCCTGCCTCCCAGCACTGGTATCGCTAAGAACTTTCTAGTGTTTCTGGAATGAGTGAGAAGGCAGTGGGCTGGGGCCCAGGAGCTGTGTCCATCCTCTGGGCATGACTGCCAGCCTGCAGTGCCACCTGGGAAGAGTCACTTCCCTCTTTGGGTTTCAGTGTCCTCACTTGTGACAAGAAGTGGCTGAGGTAGCATCTCTTCATCCCTGCAGGTCCAGCACTTTGGACTCCCTTCATGTATTCAGGGTGTTTTCCAAATAACTTGCTAATCGTTCCATGAAAGACATAATAAAAGGCCACCACTTAGAGCAAGTGGGATTTTTATTAGACCCAAGGAGGATTTTCCTAACAGTAAACAGACAAATGGCTTTGGTCTCCCCTGTCTCATGGTGCACCATAATTGAGTGCCACAGACTGGGTGATATAAATGACAGGAATGTATGTTCTCATAGTTCTGGAGGCTGCAAGTATGAGATCAGGGTGTGGGCAGGACTGGTTTTTCCTGAGGCCAATCTCCTTGGCTTGTAGGCAGCCACCTTCTCCCTATGTCTGCTCTGTACCTGTGGGTAGGCCAACCTTCTCTTCATGTAAGGACACTAGTCATACTAGATTTAGGGCCACCCTGATGGCCTCATTTAAGCTTAGAGGGGTACAACCTTTATGTCTTTAGAAAGGAAGAGAGGGCTGGGCATGGTGGTGCATGCCTGTAATCCCAGTACTTGGGAGGCTGAGACAGGAGGATTGCAGCCTTAACAACTTAGAGAGATCCTTGACCCTGTTTCAAAGTAAAAAATAAAAAGGGCTGGGGGAGTGTAACCTGGAGGTAGAATGCCCCTGGGTTCAATCCTTAGTACCCCAGAAAGAAAAGGGGGAGAAAAAAGGAAGAAAGGGGCAAGAACCAAGAAGCATCTTTAGAGACTCTGTCTCCAAACATAGTCACATCCTGAGTTACTGGTGATTAAGACTTCAACATGTGAATTTGGAGGGGACACAGTTGAGTCCACAACAGTCTCCAAGCCAGGAAATCTCTTGGAGTATAGGAAACATCTAATACCTCTGCTGTCCTGGCCGAAGCCCCAGATTAGATGAGCAGCGAGGACGATTAGATGAAGGCTCTGAGACCTTGCAGATGCCAGGGATTTGTGGCACTGTGTAAAGTTCCTCCAACCCAACACCTAATCACCAGGCACAAGAATAGAGAAGAGGTGCACAGAGCGAGTCTTCAAGAAAACAAAATAAAGCAGCAAATGATTTGTACTTCAGGGAAGTGAAGGTGGAAAGGAGCTTTGAAGCATTTACATTTGGGGCAGCTCCATTACATCATAAGGGCAGGAGTCCTTTGTCACACAGACATTATTGTTTGATCTGTGCCAGTAGGTGAGCTTGTAGAGAGAATGGAGTCTATTTCACATAAATCCCACTCTTAGCAAATGCAGAAGCAGGATCCTGCTGAGGACAAAGGAAAAATTCATGATGCAATTCCATTTACCTCCTGGGTGCCTTTTCACAGCTAAGAAGGAGGAAGAAGAATTCCTTTCCCACATCATCATGAAAGAGTACTTACAAATTACTCTTGCTCATTGTTTGGACAGTAAAAGCAAGTAATGAGTCTCACACCACATATCTCTAGGTTTTATTGCCCCAATAACCTATCTGTCTCCTCAGGTATGTTCCCAGCGATTCAGAGAACTGGAAAGAGAATGGATGCTCAGGTTCTGGTGCTCTGGCCTGTAGCCCGGCCAGGCCTCCCCATGGCGTCTCACAGCCAACACTCCACTGATGTCACAGCCTTTGTCTTCCTGCTGGGACAGGATATATGTGGCATTCACAGAGAATGTCTCATCGGACTCTTGGGGTCAACCAGCCTCTCTCTAGAAAATTACACATTTTACTTGTGGAACATTCCCCCTCATGAAAATGCTTTTCTTTAATAACTAAAATGCAGCTCTACACACACACACACACACACACACACACACACACACACACCAATTCATTTGGTTATCTTTGACATTTGCTTATTTGTATGTCATTAGCTTTTCTGGAAACTACTTTTTTGGGGGGAGGGGTACTGGGGATGGAACCCAGGGGCATTCTACCTCCAAGATACACCCCCAACCTTATTTTATTTTTTATTTTGAAACAGTGTCTTGCTAGGCTGCTGGCAGTCTCACTACGTTGCTGAGGCTATCCTTGAATTTATGATCCTCCTGTCTCAGCCTCCCAAGTATTGGGATTATAGGTGTGAGCCAACCATACCCAGCTGGAAATTACCTTTCAATCACTCTCAGCTCACTCTAGTGAGGAGTCACAAGCTCTGTACTTATTTTCTATTGCTGCTGTAACAATCTGCCACAAATTTAGTGGTCCGAACAATATAAATTTATTCCCTCACTGTTCTTCAGGTTACAGGCGCAATGTGGTCTCACTGGGTGAACATCAAAGTGTTGGCTCATGAGGGGGGATTGGGGGATCCCACCTTTTCCATGCTTCTTGATTTTCACCCCTCTCTTCTCTTTAAAGGCAGAAAGGTTGCTTCTCTCTAACTCTTCTTCCTCAGTGACCTCTCCCTCTGTCTCTGATTTCCTCCACACTGTAAGGACCCCTGTGATAATGTTAGGCAGCTAGATAGAAATGAGCAGGTCAGGGCAAGATTGGGACACACCTGAGGGAAAGGTAATCCAGTCCTCATGAATGGAAACACGGGACTCCCTGTCTCGCTGAGGTTAGAGAACCACAGGGCTATCAGGAGGCTAAACTCACTCTGTGCATAACCCTCCAGGGCTTCACGTAGGCACCCAGTGGGAAAGTTTCCAACATGGTGAAAATAGCCCAGGCAGACACATTGAGCTGTGGCGTGAAAAGAGATAGTGACCTCAAATGCATATACACGAGGGGGAAAGGTTTCCAACTGAATAAATCTAGCCACATGGAAGACGCACAGCCATTTTTCCACTTGGAAGCAGCCTGTTCCAGACCCTCTCTCTGGAACCTACCCCTTTGTTCTGTGCCCTTTTCCATTCCTAAAAATGGACCGCTCCAGATCCTCTCTCTGGAGTATAACCCCTTTGTTCCATGCTGGCTCCCACTCCCAGGAAGGAACTATTTCAGACTCTCTCCAGTCCAATGTAACCCCCTTTTCACTTATCTATCTATCTATCTATCTATCTATCATCTATCTATCTATCTATCTATCTATCTATCTATCATCTCTATATCTATTTCTCTCTCTGCACTGGGGATTGAAACCAAGAGCATTCTACCTCCGAGCTACACCCCCAGCTCTCTTTTTTCAAATTTTTATTTCAAAACAGGGTCTCACTAAGTTGCTGAGGATCTTGCTAAATTGCTGAGACTGGTCTTGAATTTGCAATCCTCCTGTCTCAGCCTCTTAAGTACTGGGGTTACAGGCATGTGCCACCATACCCGACTCAGCCTTTTCTTAAGCTATACCCCTGTCTCCCTAAATAAACATCTTATGCTCCCCTATTTGTGCTTCCCATGTGAAATCTTTCTCTTGGAAAAAATAAGAATCAAGGAAGAGATTGTCGTCCTATAACAATAAGACTGGGCCCACCTGGTTAACCTAGGATGCTCTTCCTGTCTCAGAAGTCCTTAACCTTCATGCTATCTGCAAAATCTCTTTTGTCATGTAAGGCAACATATTCACAGGTCCTGGGGATTAGAACTGCACAGCTTCGGAAGGTCATTATTCTGCCTACCACAGGCTCTGAGCAATTTAGCTGTGCAATTTTGCTCTCTTCATATGCAAAACCATGGAAAGAGATGCAATTTCTGGTAGATTTCTGTTCTTGAGCAACTCAGGTCTTCTTTTCCATCTGCTCAGGGCATGGGATTCTTCTTTCTCATCATGTCAGAGAGGGAGAGGATCCTACAGAGCTGCACCAAGTGGGCCTGGGATCTGTAGGGTGATCTTGACCCATGCATTCAACCATGCAAACCAGAGGAATGCTTGATGCCACTTTTGTTAGTCATGACCTCTGATGGGAACCAAACATAGGTATACTTACAGATATTTATTCAGGCAAAGCCTTACCTGAGTCCTCTTTGCTCCTGAGATGGGTTTAGGTGTCTCTTGGCTCTCAGAGTAGTTGTCACACTCTCTTGCACTCAACTGTTTTCTCATCTGTCTCATGCTGAACAGCTGGAGGGCAAGGACATAAGCTGGTGCACAGGAATTTTATCAAACATTTGTTGAGTTAATGAATGCTCTACATAAAAGCTCCTATTCGAGTGTTTCAAGTCAGGGCTCTGAGGTTAGTGGGTGGCCTGACAGAGGTACTACAGAGAGAAAACTCAAGACAATTCATCTTCCCAGAGTTTTAATACTGGATTAATTACATTGGGGAAATCCAGTTTTTGTTTTTGTAAAATGATCAGGCAGACAAATTATATATATTCAACAATTAAATTCTTAATTTGATATAACACTTATCAATGGTAAAGCAGGGACACAATGTGGTATTGAAGAAAGCACTGTGATCTAGGAATTCAGATGCTTGAATTTTGGTTAAGGAAGTAGCTGTGTGGTTAGAGGCAAGTCTTTTGCTGTCTAAGTGATTCTACTTGGCACTTAACATAGGTAATGGCCCAGGGCCTTCTCAATGTTGAAATGCTGCCCTCTCCATGGTCCTACTCTGGTAGTGTGATGTGGCTCAGTCTTTCCTAAGTGTGGACAATGGAACTTAGGTCATGGATGTGTGTGCATTCAGGAGGTGCTCTTGTTTACCCCTCACCATCTTCCCACTTGCTCTGTCAGATCGCCATCCTGCTGATGACTGATAGTCTAGGCCAGTTTTATAACTTTTCTGACTACTTTTAGGTCCTTGAACCATCTCATGATCCTATATGAACAAATTGTAGTCAAATGAAAATCCGGATTTCAATCTTTCATCTACTTCAGAATTTTTACCCTTTGCCACCTAAATCCTGACCCTTGATCCTGAAGATCAGCAGTAGGAAAATGGAGTGATGGTTTATCTTCTTTCCTGATTCTTGGACTCCAACTCACAATGCTGCCTCTGGCCTCCTTAGAGGTAAAGAACCAGAGGGAAACAGAAAGTCTTGCTTGTTGGAGTGCCTTTAAACTTGCTGTCAGTGGCTTCCCTGTGACAGAGGCCCGCATTGGCTCTCTTGGGGGCATTTTTAAGTGTCCTTTGAAGTTGCTGCCCTGCCCACTGAAGACCACTCTCTAATGCAGATGATGGGCCCTCTGTGATTTTGGATGGCCCCTCTCCCCGTGGCCCTGACTTTTGGTGGTTTACCCCAACAGGCTCTTTCTGCTGGGTTCACTCACCTCAGTAGGCAGATCTTGGGCAGCATCCTTTCAGGATGGCTCCAATCCCACTACTTTCGGGGGCACCATCCATACGGCTCAGGAAAGCTCACATACTTTGGTCTGTCTGCCACTTACAGAAGGGCAGCTAGCTCCATCTGACCTTCTTTCCTCGTGCTGCTGTTTGGGGCAGCACCAAGTAGCTTCTTGTCCTCTCACTTCTTCAGTTCTCTGAAACTCCAGGGAACCCAGTTCAGGATTCTCCCAAGAATTCGCTAATGCTCTGAAGCAACCCAAAGCCTACATCTGGTCAGGGAGGAAGAGGGTGGCCTCCAAGTCTGGCAAGAGTCAACAGTCTGGATTAGCAGCTTTCTTGGGACTCCCTGACTTTGCTCAAGGTAGAAGGGGAAGAACTCTTAGGTCAGGAGGGAAGAGACCACATTACACTCTATGCCAATGAGGTAGTCTCCTCCTGATGAGTCTACAGTCTTCTCTATCTCTCTCTCTATCTCTATCTCTCTTTTTTGTGGTACTAGTGATTGAACCCAGGGGTATTCTACCTCTGAGCTATACCCCCAGTTCTATTTTGTTTTTTATTTTGAAGCAGGGTCTTTATAAGTTGCTGAGGCAGGCTCCAAACTGTGATCCCCCTGTCTCAGCCCCCTAGGTACTGGGATTACAAGCATGTGCTGCTCCTCTTGGCTTGCAGTCTTCTCTTGATAGTCTGAAAGGACCGGCTCTGTCACCTATTAGCATCATGCTTTAGATTGCTGGTATACTTCTCGTCATTCCTTTAAAGCTTTGGGACTTTAGCCAAAATTCTGAGATGATAGGCAAAGTCCTCTTTCACAACTTATTACATACTTATTTTACTATGTATTCAAACCATATGTAATTTATCAAATCTATGATTTTATAGACTTGTTGTTTAGGATTATAATGAATACAAAAAATAGGAGGTTTAACAAAGAAGTAAATGAATAATAGAACAAGTGGCACATAAATACGGCAAAAGCATCGGGGGTTCTCTTAGGCTATATGGCAGAGCTGAGCAGGAGAATTCAGGGCTAAGGAAACACTTCTCCCATCCCAGTCCAACCGTGACAAACAATACTGATTTAGGACTAAAGACAGTGTTTTTACTCCATTATAGCTAATCCATGATGGGACACTTGCTTCTTCAGCTTCACAGTTAAATATCTCCAAGGTTCTCATTAAAAGTAAGCTGGGTGTGGTGGCACACACTTGTAATCCCACTTCTTGGGAGGCTGAGACAGGAGGATTGCAGGTTCAAGGCCAGTCTCAGCAACTTAGTGAGACCCTATTTCCCCTCCAAAAAATTAAAAGGGCTGGGAGTATGGCTCAGAAATAGAATTTCCCTGGGTTCAATTCCTAGTACCAAAAAAATTTAAAAAAAGTTAAATGATGCTAGTTTCCAAGTTAAAGGAGAATGATTTATTTACTCTATTGGGGAGGAATTATCTTAAAATCCAAAATAAGTGCTAAATAAGATGATCACAATACAGAATTATAAAGACTTCTATAATCAACCTGTACTTTAAAAAGAGATAGACAGAAATGGTCTGTATCTTTTTTCTTGATTACTTAAGTTAGAGTAAAGCAACTGCTATGATCTGAATGTATGCCCCCCTCATATGTTGGAATCCTACCCCCAAAGAGATGGCATCAGGAGGTGGAACTCTTGGGAGGTGCTTAGGTCATGAGGGCAGAGCCTCCATGAACAGGACCAATGTTCTTATAATATAGGCCTGAGGAAGCACGTGTGTCCCTTCTACCCATGTGAGGACACACTGAGAAGGAGCCATTTATGAACTGGAAAGCAGGCCCTGACCAGACACTGAATCTGGCAGTGCCCTGGTCTTGGACGTCCCAGCCTCCAGAGCCATTCAGAATACATTTTTGTTGTTTAACAGCTAACCAATCCTGATTTTTTGTTCTACTGCCCAACTGGATTGAGACAGCAACACATTAAAAATCTTAAAGGAAGATGTAAAAACATGAGTTTCCTTGGAAAAGAGGCTTTGGAGGTAAAAGAACTCTGAATCTAGAATTAAAATATTCCAGTTTAGCAACTTACCTACAGATAATAGGATCCTAGGCAAGTCCCTCAGCATCCCTGAGCACATCTTTGTGGAATTGTTCTAAAGAACCATACTGGTCCAAGCAAGGATCAAGTAAGATAGTGTATATAAAAGAGAACAATCTAAAGAGTCCAGTGTGGTGCTGCATCCACACATGCTAGTCCACAGATGCTATTACCTTCAACATTTTTCATTGGAGTATAATTTACATGCAGTAAAATGTACCATTTTAAGGTAAAATCTATTGTGTTCTGACACTATATGTAATCATATAATTGATATCACAATGATGTTCTAGAACACTTCTACCTCAGAATGTTCTATTGCGTCCATTCGTAGTGAATCCCGAGTTCACTTTTTGTTGAATTTTATATAAATGAAATCAATGTAGCAGGTAGACTTTGTTCTGGGCTTCTTTTCCTTGGTATAATGCTTTTGGTATTCATCCATGATGTTACATGTATCAGTACTTCCTTTTTATTGCTAAGTAGTATTTCATTATGAGGCTATATAACATTTTTTTTTTTTTGGCGGTACTGGGGATTGAACCCAGGGGCGTTCTACCTCCGTGCTACACCCCCGGTCCTATTTTTTTATACTTTATTTTGAAACCGGGTCTCACGAAGTTGCGGGGGGCCTCACTAGGTAAAGAGAAAGAGAGAGAGAGAGAGAGAGAGAGAGAGAGAGAGAGAGAGCTGAGGCTGGCTGCGAACCCAGCT
>PVJS01043787.1:0-16928 GCA_004027185.1 Glis glis | reverse complement strand
ACACACACACACACACACAAACTCTCTCTCTCTCTCTCTCTCTAACTAGGGTTTGGACCCAGGGACATTCTACCTTTGAGCTATTCCCTTAGCCCTTTTCACTTTTATTTTAAGATAGACTCTCACTGCTAGGTTGCTGAAGCTGGACTTGAACCTGTGATCCTCCTGTCTCAGCCTCCCAAGTACTGGGATTACAGGCATGCACCACCACAAAAATTGTATAGACACTATCTTCAACTAAAATGATATTTGTACAGAGCATCCAGAATGGAGATATGCTTTGCAATATAGTATTCAGAAAGATTACAGGAGGGTTACAAATGAACAGGCTTGCTTTGCTAAGTCCTTGGTAAAGGCTATTTCATATCTACCTACACAAATTCAATATAGTCGTACCAGGGGCAGTAGCTTGAGCACAATTACAGTCATTTATCCTTCATTACCTGAGCCATAGCATAGTTAGTTTACAATCAGTTTACATCAAGTTAGTTGCTCTCCCTCCCTTTCAGATACATGAACGGAAATGAAGGGGAAAATTTTGCCAATAAAACAAAATTGCAAAAGTCAGTCGATCATAGTATCCAGGGAAAAATGAAGAGCATTAAACATGAATGCTCACAACAGTAGCTTAAGTCCACCCTAAATTGGTGCATTTTCTTTCCAATTGCATTTGATTATGCAAGTAATGTTATTATCGTGATCATAACTGTTTTAATTTACCAGTATGGATAGATAGGTTCCCTCAAGGGGAAGAAAACTGTGGCTGCAAATATAAAATAAAGATGATAATTTTCTCTGAGCACCCATTTGGAATGCAATGGATCAGGCAGCATTCCATTCAAGAAGCTTGAAGCGGTGTTAGGCAGAGCCTGGATACTTACAACTGGGGAGGAAGATATGGAGAGACCATTGGACTTCAAAGCCAGCCCTGCCACTGAATTCTCACAAGATGTTGGGCATGTGACTCAATATTCAGGCAGTTGTATCCATGCACTTCTACTTAAAGCTGCCATGACTCTCCCACCTTGGTACTCTGTCTATTTTCTTATTTTTTCCTTATAGTTTCCATTTTCTGATCTTCATGTCTACTATTCATTGCATCTAATATTTTATTTCATCTTAGTCAAATTTGGTTCTTTGTGTTTCAGTGTCTCTTCTGAAATTCTTAATCTCATTACCTATAAGTTAAACATTTCCAGTATACTTTTAGCTTACTTATCAGTTATTTTAAGGTCATTTAAACGGTCTGCTAAATTTAACATCTGGGTAATCTGTAAATCTCTTACTTTAGATTAAAATTTGTCTTCACTTGGGGTGATATTTCCTATTTTATTTTTATATCTAGTGGCCTTTGAATTTATTCAAGGCAATTTGGGTTATAGAGAGACAGTGGTTTCTGTGATTGGCCTCTGAAGGCACATGGTTTCACTTTTCTATCAGAATTAAATCACTGGTACATCAAACTGATCAGGTAGAACAGAAGTCAGTAAACTACAGCCCTAGGCCAAATCTTGAACACCATCTCTTTGTATAACATTATACTGGAACGCATCCACATTATTTTTGTTTAGGTATTATCTATGGATTGCTTTGGGGTTGAACAACAGATGAATCATTGTTACAGAGAACCCATGGCCTAAGAAACCTAAAATATTAAATATCTGTTTCTTTTTGGAGAATGTTTACCAATCCCTGTTCTAATGTACAAGCCTAATGTGTATTTTGGAGAAAAAAATAAAGAATATTCCCAGATGAATCTAATGCATACCTGTGGGTAGAAACTACCTTATCGACATATCGCTATGATCCTTTTTATTTCTTTCTTTCTTTTCTTTTTTTATTTTTTGTGGGATTGAACCCAGGAATGTTCTGCCTCTGAGCTACACCCCCAGCCCTACTTTATTTTTTATTTTGAAACAGTATCTCACTAAGTTGTGGAGGGCCTCAATAAGTTACTGGGGCTGGCCACGAATCTGTCGTCCTCTTGTTTCAGCCTCCCAAGTATTGGGATTGCAAGCATGCCCCACCAAGCCCAGCTGATCCCATATGTATCTGAGATTCTTTCA
Organism: Glis glis; assembly: GCA_004027185.1. Taxonomy (NCBI): domain Eukaryota; kingdom Metazoa; phylum Chordata; class Mammalia; order Rodentia; family Gliridae; genus Glis; species Glis glis. Next base: position 14,862 of record PVJS01043787.1, on the reverse strand, counting down.
TCCTAAATATCAGTGTTGATGTTGGAGTATAACTTCACGAAATTGAGCATGCAACTTTAATTTTAGAACAACGACACATAATTTCTACTCTTTACTTGGTCAGTATGGCTAACTCATACTGATACTGTTACTGTATTTTAAATAGGAAAAAAAATGTCATTAAGACCAGCTGTCCAAGAAAAAGTAAACTCAAAAGTATTAAAGACAGCAGTGGGCTAAGATTCAGATCATATTTATCATATTTGAGGGTTTTTCTTGTTTGCTTTGCCTCATTTTGTTTTAGTTCCTTTTGCTTTTTTCCCCAAACGTGCTCTTGTCTGCGTGGCCAAGAGTTTTAACTCTTGATCATTGGAGGCAAAGAGACATCACAGCCAGAGAAGGAAGGCAACATAATTTACTTTGGAACAATGTATGAGAATTTCCAGTTGTCAATTGCAGAGATTTGGGACATAAATGAGGTGGGAAATGCTCATTAATCAAGCCCAAGCTGCCTATTTCTCTAAGGACATAAAATCAATATAGGTCAAATTTTCTATTTCTCCAAAGCCTATCTCACTAAGCACCTTGAAAGGGACTTTATGGGCAGTTTTCCTGTAGATTTACTGCTTGGCATGCAAGGACTTCAACCTCTTTAAATGTTGGACAGAGAGAACTTTAAATTGTGAAACAGGTATGCCTGATGGAAAAGTAAAAACAGTCAAATACCAGACTCACTCAGTGGAAATTCATCCCATAATAAGACAGGTAAGAAGGTGTGGGCACGTGAACTTTGAAATTTCATGTTGCAGATATTGATTTTAGAAAGAATTATTCTATATCTCGTTGTATCTAAAATAAGTATATAACCAAATAGAGGTACTACATTTACAACATAAAATATTATAAAAACCAGAAAAGATATTTGAAATATATATGAAAGAAAAGAATTAATTACTAGATATTTAAAGAACACCTACTATCAATTAGAAAAAATTTATTAAATAGCTTAATATCTAAAACATATATACAAGCAACTGTAATAAATACTAGTTGTCACTAATAATAAGATGTTAATTTAAATAACAAATTATTATGAATGTATTATATTAGCAAGAATACTGCTGTTGAGGTATTTTCTCCCTAAAGACACACACATGCGCACACACACACACACACACACACACACACACACTCACATATACATATATATACATATATATATTATATATGTATCATATCCAATATTTGACAGCTTAATTTCTCAGTAATTGTGATAAATAGCTAAATGTCTTGAGTTTAAAATGTGCATATGCTCTTGGTAAGATAGTATCTATTAGGAGTCACTTATAAATTAGTATACAATAGTCTGAATGGAGATCAAAGTAATCACTATAAGAATGAATAATAACAATTTAAGTCATGCTCTTTTTAAAAGAAAGCTAGCTAGAGAATGTATTTATGTCCTTATATATCATTATCCATTCTTTGATATGCATATATATATAGAACTAGAAATATTTACACCAGGCAGTGTTCATCTTTGTGTGATACAGTTATAGTGAATTTTTCTTCTATATACTTTTATTATATATTTTCCTAGCCATCTAAACTAAATATTACTTTTTATAATCACTTGAGAGTAATAAGTGAATTTTTTAAAAATAGGAAAAAAGCACATTCCCTTTGTGAAACTTTTCTTGTACTTTATTTTGCTCTCTATTACTGCCTTTTTTAAAGGCAAAGGTCAATGGGAACACCCTCAAATTTAAGAAAAGTAGACGTATTTGTGACTAGTCTACCTCCAAAGTTCTTAAGAGTGTCCAGGGTGTATCAACACATTCTTGGAAGAAGGAAAATGTTTATTTTCTAAGGATTAACTTGAGAAGCAAGTTGGAACAAGGAAAAGGCCATTACCTTCAGAACTGAGCAAACTTTCTACCCCAACTCAACTGTTAACTGGGCATGGCACATCACGATTTCAGAGCACATTGGTTTTGTTTATGAAATGGTTTTGAGCTAGCTCATATCCAACATTTGGCAGCTTGATTCCACAGTAAATGTAATAAAACTCAAAATCTGTTGAGTTTTAAAAGTGCATATGCTATTGCTAAGAGAATATCTATTAGGAGTCACTTAACATAAGTTAAGCAATCCATTAGAAAGATAGTGTTTATGTTGTTTACAAATATTATAGGTGTTGGCTCTATGGAACTATCTCTTATCCTATCTATTACCATATAGGCATTATAGTATTACCATATAGGCAATACTATAAAACTACTTGGCATCAAGCATTGACAGATTTTAAGATTCCATAAATATTAACAAATATAAGTAGCAGCAATAATAGTAGTGGTGTGTTATGGTCAGATAGAGTACCCCCTGAAGAGTTCATATATTAATGTTCAGGGCTGATATGTTTCACTTTTGGGGTTTATAACTCATCTGCAGTATGTTAACCTAGGTGGTAACCTAGGCTGGTGGGGTGTGGCTAGAATAGGTGCATCCCTGGGGGTGTGGCTTAGGGATTATGCTTTTATTTTTGACAACCCTTACTTGTTTGCTTACTTGTGCTCTTCTTCTGGCCTCCATGATATGAGGAACAGAGTCAGTGTTCTCTCCCTCTCTCTCTGCTTCCTGCTGCCATGGCTGGAGTTCCCGGCCTCACATGGATTGAACTCTGAGATCTCCAAAAAACTGAAAGCAAATAGGTCTTCCTTCCTCTAAATTGTGGGGTCAGTTGTCTTGGATTTTAGCAGTGAGAATGCTAAGACATGGTGATAACATTCATAGTGGTAATGGAGGAATTAGATGTAGTCGTGAACCACTATTTTACCTCTGGATTTTGATGATCTGTATAATGTTTTGCCTATATCAACTTCCAAATAATAAATATATAGTACCAAAGTAAATAAGACTACAGCTGCTATGGTCTGAATCTGCCTTTCCCCTAACGAAGATGTTGAAATCCTCACTTCTAGGATGATGGTCTTAGGAGGTAGAGTCTTGGAAAGGTTAAGTCAGGGGGCAAATCCATTGTGAATAAGATTGGTCCCCTTATAAAAGAGGCTCAAAAGAGATCCCTTGTCTCCTTGTCATGTGAGGTAAGGCACCATTTGTGAACCAGAAGTGGGTCCTCACTAGGCACCAAATATGCTCACATCTCAAGAACCATAAGAAGTAATTTTTGCTGTTTATAACCACCCAGTCTGTGATATTTTGTTATAGCATCTTTAATGGACTAACAATAGCTAAATTAATACAGCTAAGTCAGCATGTATTAATTGGCCATTGAAACCACATCCTAGCATTGTAAACAGAGATTTTCCCCATCCTATATCTCTGACCTTAAAGTTTGTTAAGTTCTTAATTACTATATTTCCAAGCTTCACGTTCATTCCCTCTAAGTGTGTGATTTAGTCACTGATTTGATTCCCTAAAGAGGGCCACTAGAATAAAATATAACTCTTATTTTAATTAATTAATATTTTGGGGCATTAGGCTCTGACGGAACACCCTATAAGATAGTAATGTGAATAAATTGAATCATTTAAAAATCCTCCCCAAATTTACTAGCCCAATAGTATAATAAAATCTATTATTTTCTTAAGTACAGTTTTTATAAGTTCACATAGGTCCTCATAGGACTATGTGTGAACCATGATTTTTGTATAAGGAAAAAAAATCATTGTTTTTTGCTTCCCTCTTCTACCATTACTTTTTCTACCTACCCTTGGCCAAAGCTATCATTCTTCCCTGATACAAAGAAAAATCACAAAATACATGCAATCTATTTTACATAAGTTGCATTTCATTAAAAAGGATTATAAAATACTGACCCATCATTAATGCTATGCATTCAATAAAATATCCAGATATAACTTAACTATATAGATGTTTGAAACTTTGAAATAATACAAAAAATAATAGATTGGTAAATGGACACACAATGTATAAGTACAGTAAAAATTAATTGTCAAATACTGATGATATATGTGTGTGTTGCAAAATCATTCAACATTTTTATGTTTGAGGTTTTTCTTTTTTTTTTTAAGAAAATGCTTAAGACAACTAGAAAAGCCCCAATTTCCTAGAATACAAACAACAACAGATTTCTAAAGACCAGGCTTGATATTTTCACTACAACCTAGGGAAGCAATAATGAGATAATGAGGGCATAAATTAGGCAGATTGCATGAAGATTAGTGTGCCAGGGGACTAAGCCAGAGAGCTAAGACAGTGGGGAAGGAGAAGCAACCATACTTGGAAACATCATAATCAGAGTGACGAAACCTGAGAAGCCAGATATGATTATATTGTTTTAGCACAATGGAGATTCTGGGGGATGCAGAGGCACACGGTATGGTATAAGATAGAATTCCAACTGCCAGAGTGGAGAGACACAGCCTCCAAACCCAGGTATTTATTGGAGTACCCTGGTTTGGTTGAGGGCCGACAAATAGGAGTGTGGCTTTTGTGGACAGCTGAGCTGGATTGTGAAGGTGCTGTGGCTGGAGGCTCACTGCTAGTGGCTCTGGTTGCACTGTACGTCAAGTTGTTTCTTGACGGGAAACCTGGATGGTGAACTTCTCTGCCACTGTGAACATTCTGGATGCCGTATTGGTGAGAGTCTGAATTAAGTTGTCTACTAAAAAGAATTTAGATTTTTGTTCTGATAGACAGTGAATAAATATTGGCTTAGCTTGATTCTGTTGAGGTTTGGTTTAGGCATTGTTGGAGCAATGAAAGACTTCCTCCTAAAATGTGGCCCTTCTGGGATTTCAAATAAGTATTTGAGCTTCCCAGTGATGCCCCCCCACCATGGCTGCTTGGAATTTTAACATCCCCTAGTACTGTATGATTTATAAAATTTCTAATAGGTTCATAGCTCCCCAACAACTCTTCTCTATCATGCCTCCTGGGTCTCTTTGCATGCACTTGATTCATAGTATTTACCTATAGATGCAAAAAGATGCTGATACACAGGGTTCTGGGGCTCCTTCTCTGCACAATTCTCTCCTCCCTAGCTGCTTTCCCTGCAAAGTCCTACCAGTTGTTGGTTCTGATTTCTTTTTTTATCTCAAAACAAATTAACTTTTTTATACTTTTATTGGTACATTGTAATTATACATTATTTTGAGTGATAGTAACACACAGGCTCACATTATCAGAGTGATAGGAATATACATGCACACGAGAACACTTCCCTCCGGATCCCATCCCCCTCATTCCCTCTCTCCATACATCGAGACTGACATCAGTAATTTCATATACGTACACAGCATTATATAAACCGTGACCTTCTTTATGCCTCTATTCCCCCCTCCTCCTTCCCCTACAATCCTTATTTATCTCCATTGGAGTCTACTCCTTTATCTGAGGTCTCCTTTATTTCCCAATTTCTATCTAGCTTCCACATGTGAGAGAAAACATACAACTATTTGATTTCTGAGACTAGTTAATTCCACTTAACATAATATTCTTAAATTCCACCCATTTTCCTGGTAATGACAATTTTGTTCTTCTTTATGTCTGAGTAAAATTCCATTGTGTGTATATGCCACAGTTTTGTGATCCATCCATCTGTTGATGGACACCTAGGCTGGTACCATAATTTGACTGTTGTGAATTATGCTGCTCTAAATGTAGATATGCTTGTATTTCTATAATATTATGACTTCAACTCCTTTGGAAAGATGCCCAGGAGAAATGTAACTGCGTTATATGTTGGTTCCATACCCAATCTTCTGAGAAACCTCCATACTGATCTCCATAGTGGCTGAACTAGTTTGCAGTCCACCAATGGTATATTGGAGCAATGAAAGACTTCCTCCTAAAATGTGGCCCTATTTCCCCATATCTTTGCCAGCACTTATTGTTTGTTTCCTTGATGACTGCCATTCTAACTGGAGTTAGATGGAATCTCAGTGTAATTTTGATATGCATTTTCCTGACTGCTAATGATGTTGGTAGAGCACATGCCTAGCCTGCAGGAAACCCTGGTTCTAATTCCTTATGTGTCATTCTACTGCCCAGCAAGCCCATGTTCTGTTTGGGATTTATCTTTCTGTCCCACCATTTGGAGATTCCCTTGGCACAGAGCTCATACCAATGTGGAGCTCACCTTACATGTCCCCCTTCATTTAAGAATTACATCCAGCCGGGCGTGGTGGCGCACAATTGTAATCCCAGTACTTTGGGAGGCGGAGACCAGAGGATCCGGGTTCGCGGCCAGCCTCAGCTCGCTCGCTCTCTCTCTCTCTACTTAGTGAGGCCCTCTGCAACTTTGTGAGACCCGGTTTCAAAATAAAGTATAAAAAAAATAGGGCCGGGGGTGTAGCGCGGAGGTAGAACGCCCCTGGGTTCAATCCCCGGTACCGCAAAAAAAAAAAAAAAAAAAAAGAATTACATCCTTGCGCTATTTGTCCAATGTCTTCAAGCAAATTCTTTGTATGTTGCATACAGTATCATATTTCCCTATGGTAAGAGGTTAATTCTGATAATAGTTACTCCATTGTTCTCAGAAACAGAAGGTGATGTGCATTGGTTTTAATAGGAACAAACTTATATACCACTCAGAGGACCAATTTCAGTTCTGTTCATTATTTGAGGCACAACTTAATTTCCTTATCCAGTCCCCTGACATTCAGGTGACCAGGCACAGCGCAGCATTTTGCACAGGTGTTAACATGAGCCCTTTCAGCTCACACTATGTTCCTGCTAGATAAAGCAGTGACTCAGATGTCTCCTACTTAGAGCTGGTCGCTGTCTCCCATAGAGGATTTAGGTTTGGTAATTACACAGATTTTGCTAACAGTAGAAGAGAGGTAACCCTGTTCTTTATTTTAACCATAAAACATATTATAGCTTATATTAATTTCCCATTCCTGCAATAATAAATTACTCAAAGGTAATAGCTAACACCAACACATTTATTCTCTTATAGTTCTATAAATCAGAAGTCTGAGGTGAGTTTCCAGGGATGAAATCAACACGTTAGCAGGGAGGAGTCCTTGTAGGGGTCCAGGAGAACCCTTTTCTTACCTCTTCCAGTTTCTACAGGCTGCTGGCATTACTGAGCTTATGGTTCTATCCTCACATTTCTTTCTCCTTGCCATTACCTACTACCCTCCTCTTACAAAAATGATTGTGGCTAAATCAGGCCCACTTGGATAATCCAGGATAATTTCACCATCTCAAGATTCTTAAATACTAGCCAGGTGTGGTGGCGCACACTTGTAATCCCAGTACTTGGGAGGCTGAGACCGGAAGATCTGGGTTCACGGCTAGCCTCAGCTACTTAGTGAGGCCCTCTGCAACTTAGTGAGACCCTGTTTCAAAATAAAGAATAAAAAAAAAGATTCTTAAATACATCAGTAAAGTTCCTTTTATCATGCATGGTACCATGTTCACAGGTTCCAGAAATTAGACCATAGATATCTTTGGGGGGCCTTATTCAGCTTATCATACACATCAACTGATACATTTTCTAAAGTCTCAAATTTAACAATAAGAGAGTGTTAGATATCTTTCCAAATACATTTTAACTCCAGCTTTTACATTGCTTAAAAACATACTAATCCCCCCAAAAATAGATTGGCTTTAAGTTAAGAAATTAATGATATACACCGTTGGTCAATTTCCTTTAAATACCTTGGAGATGTGAAAGAACAAATTCTGTCACTGCAGGAAGACATTTCTCTCTCTGAGGTCTATCTGCAGTGCATCATTGATTGAATACAAGGCTCATTCAGTAAGACTTTGAAACTGACTCTGAAGCAAAACCTACTCCCTGAAGGGGAGACTTTCTAGGAGCTCATGGTTTCAAATTCTCTCCTTTGTTGTGAAGTGACTTCCAACAACTCTTCACAGGTTTCCTTCCCCTGAATGTGACTGGCCTGCCCTGACAGGCTGTGATTGTATAAAACTCATAATAATATTCCCTTAGGTGTTTCTCTCTCCCTTCTTAATAATATGAAACAGATCTATAGAAGTTCATCAAAAACACAGAGCACTTTAATGGATTAAATGTCACATCTTGGAAAAAATTGAAACAGTAAGTGAAAACTTGCATTCTAGGTCTCCACAGCCTTATATGTGTTTCTATGTCTTTCTGAACTATTAAAGAATGATGTAGATAATATTGTTCCTTCACAGTACCAGGGCTTTTTTCTTTCCTTTTTTTTGGGGGGGTTAGAGTTTTTGTCATTGTTGTTTGTTTTTAAGATAGAAAGCTTTTCCCCCAAACTCAGGTAAACTTAACAGGAGTAGCATTTCCATTGCTGGACATGGTACTAGGTCTAAGGAATGAGACACTAGTCTTTTTCAAGGAATTTGGAGCTCAAGGAGTGTCCCAGTCGGTATTCTCACTGTATAATGCAAAACGACTGACCACACAACTTAAAGGAAGGAAGATTTATTTACTCATAGTTTTTTAGAGATTCCAGTTTCAGTTCATGTGAGGCCCATGTCTGGATCTCAGGACATGATGGTAGGAAGCAGAGAGAGGGAGAGAGCGAAACTCTGCTCACATAATGGAGGACAGGAGCAAGCAAGCAAGCCAGCAAGGGGATTCAAAGACACAAGCACAATCCCTAAGGTCATATCCCCAGGGACCCACCTTCTCCAACCACACCCCACTGGCCTGGCCTAGGTTACCACACAGATAAATCTATTACAATAAATTTATCTACTGATGAGATTACAACCCTCTTCACTGAACTACGTCAACCCTGATTTCTTCAGGGGACATTCTATATCTGACCATAATGGGGAAGAAAAGTGTACTCATCATCCAGCTAGTCCACATAAAGCCAGAACTCTAAATTAGGACTTTTAATGCACTTTCTCTTATTTAGTTGCTCAAAATTATATTTGATTTTATGTTTCTTCCTCTTAGAAGTGTTCTAATTGACCCCTAGCCTGGATTGCAAACCCTTTCTAATGAAAAGATATTCTATTCATCTCAGGGTTACGCACATTTTCTAGCACAGAACTGAGCACACTATTAGCCTATGCTTAACACACTCAGGAATGGCATTTTTCGATATTTCTGTAGTCGAAGATGCCATTAAGAGAATGAAAAGCCAACAGAGACATGACAAGAGAGACAGAGAAAGAAATAAGTACATATTCACATGTACACATGAATTTCTATCTAGTCCCACAAGTCCCTGTAAGTAAAAAAGAAACAGAATTCAATGAAAAACCTGGGTAAAACCCCCAAATAAACAAAAACAAAAGCAAAAATAACTAGCAGAGGAATTTCATAAAAGAGCCACTAAATCTATAAAAAAAACTCCTCAGCCTCATTAATAATCAGGCAAATGTAAACAAAATTGTAAATGTAAACAGAACTATAATGCACACTTTTTCCATATCCCTTAAAGAAGGAGGTGGAGAATAAAGAATATCTTTTTTTTTCCTGCAATGCTGGGGAACAAACAAAAGGCTTTATACATGTTAGGTAAGCATTCCGGAGCCTGTAAAGTCCAGACAATATGGTGACAGCATCTGGCTTTGTCATAACATGTAGAACAGTGGAAAGGGAAACAGCTGTACTCTAGCACTGTGCTACATCTCTATCTCTAGTCCCTCCCAAGTTGGTAAGGATTTGAAATAACTATAACTCTCAGACAATACTAAATGTGAAAAGAGTTTAAGTTGATATGCCTACTTTAGAAAACTGCTGCCTTGATCAAAATTCTCACTGCTGCAATCCAAAACAACTGACCATACAACTTAGAGAAAGGAAGATACATTTGCTCACAGTTTTTGGAGATTCAGGGTTCAGTCCACCTGAGGTGGGGTCTGTGGAGCTCAGGGCATGGCAGTGGGAAGTGGAGAAATGGAGAGTGCAAGGGCTCTGATCTTCATATTACAGAGACCAAAAGCAAGAGAGAGAGAGATTAGGGGGAGGAGGGCCACAACCCCTAGAAACCCCTCCTTAGCAACCAAGCCCCTTCCAACATTGCTACCTTGTTTCCATGAGGGCTAGGGGGACACTGTAAATCCAACCATTGCAAATGCAATGTACCAATGGCATTGTTGGCTTCATTTCTTTTTATCTGCCTGTGCTAATACCCTTTGCTATCAAGAAGCAGAGTATGATCTGCCTTTAAATCTTGGCTCATCTATCGGACTTACTTTTGGCAGTGTTTGCAAATGTTGCACCAGCAAAATCTTGTGCTAAGCACTGGTACATTTCCACTTGTGCCCCAGTCTTCTGCCTGTATAATGAGAACAAGCTTGGACTAGGTTTCTGGAGAAGGAAAGGGACATAGAAGGATTTGAGCTATTCATGTTCCGGCCAAGCCCAGCTGAGATCATCCAACAGTCCATCCATCCCCACACCTGGGAATCAGTCCATCAGTTGTAGAATCAGGGAGCTGGACCCCAGCCGACCATAAACACGCAAGCAACAAATGCTGACTTTTGTATGCCACTAAGATTTCACAGCTGTTTATTACATAAGCACATTGTGAAAATGAGTAATGCAGACAAAAACTCTTTTTCAATTGCTATGATTTGTATCTTAATGTCCCATAGGGGCCCCTGTGAAAAAGGCTCAATTTCCAGGATAGCACTGTTGGAAAGTGTGGAACCTTTGAGAGGTGGAGCCTAGTGAGAGGGTTTTAGGTCATTGGGGGTGTGTCCTTGAAGGGATTGTGAGACCCTGTCTTATCCCTCTTCCTCTTTTTCACTTTCTGGCCATGAGGTAGCAGTTTTGCTCCACCACACACTCTGGCATGATGTGCTTCCCCATCACAGGCCCAAAAACAATGGGGAAAATCAGTCATGGACTGGTACCTCCAAAGCTATGAGCCAAAAGAAACCTTTCCTCTTTATCAGTTAATTATGTTGGGTATTTGAAATGCTAATGAAAAGTTGGCTAATATTCCTGAATACTCCTGTAATGGTTTAGCTTTAGAATGCCCCCTAGCCCTCATGGAAACAAGGTAGTAATGCTAGAAGTGGGGCTTGGTTGCTAAGGAGGGGTTCCTAGGGGTTGTGGCCTTGGGGATTATATCAGGTTCTCTCCTCCCCTTGTTCTATGTCTGCTTCTGGCCTCCACAATGTGAGAGCAGAGCTTTGTACTCTCTTTCTCTCCACTTTCTTCCCCCCTGCCCTGAGCTCCAGACCCTGTTCTCATGTGGACTGAACCCGGACCTCCAAAAAACTGGGAACAAATAAATCTTTCTTCCTTTAAGTTGCATGGTTAGTAGCTTTGGATCATAGTAGTGAGAATGTTGATTAAGACAACTCCTGAAGCTAAATGTATATATCGCATGACCTGGCAATTTAATCTATGTATATATATATATATATATATATATATATATATATGAGAAAAATTTATTTAATATATATATGTATATATGATAAAAATATATATTCATATGAATGTACATATGAATATGCATCCATGTGTTTACCAAAGAACCTGGATCAGAATGTTTGTAACATCACTATTCATAATAGCAAACAAAACAAACCAAAAATAAATATAGTAACTACTCAAATGTCTGTCAACAGTTGAACAGATGACTAATTTATGGTACATTCTTCTACTGGGTTATTATTCTACAGTGAGAATGACAAATTTATAACTCCATATTGTTGAGCAAATGAGGCCAGACACAATAGAAATCATCTATGCTCTTACAAGTAGGGTAGCAGATATTCTTACAGAGAGGTGGGGGTTAGGAGATAGAAGAAAAATAAGGACTTCTGTCATGGGATAACACTCTATTTCTTATGTAGGTATAGTTTACATGTGTATTTTCAGTTTCTGAAAAAATCTGTGTTGGATTAGACCTAAGTTTCCCAAAATATGTTTTTCAACTTTCAGCATGGCAAATAGAAAGAGTCATTCAACAGTCAAAAGTGTTTGAGAAATGTTGCATGCTCTACCCCTCTCAGAGCTTTACCTTACATATGTCTTAGCTCTAAGAAGTCTGACAGCAGTCAGGTGCTTTCTGAATAACATCAATTAATAACAGGCCCAAAGGAGCAATGCTCTTTGGAGTCACTGTAGAGAAGCTCAAACTGAGAAATCCCCAAACTCTCTTTTAACTTGAATAGTTTATAAAAGAGAAAATAAAGAGTAAAGCTTTATGTGGAATGAGAATATGGTGAGATTTCTGGGTGGTAACTTCCTACTTTATGATAACCTTGACACACATAAGGTAGGATAGATGACATGTAAAAGAAATTGGAAACAAACAGAGAAGGGAAAAGGAACTTTAGCTTTAAATCTAAAAACCCCATGATGGTCACTGAACCTAGGGAATTTTAGAGCTGTGGAGGAACTCGCAGGTAATCCTGTTTTTTTTTTTTTTCTCAGCAGTCTCAACCATGTCCTACACAAATAGTTGTCAATCTGGGCAAGCTAGCCCTCCTATCTTATTTCCTTTGGTGGTCTTCTTAGACGTAGTTTCTACTCTGTTCTTGAGTCAGTATGTTATTAAGTAAAACCTTGGGAAAAAAAGATGTATATTTATTTACACAGTGCCTATCACTGTTACAACTCCATGACTTAGCTGTTCATTTTCACATTGACAGAATATAACATGTTGCCATGAACTTTCTGCCCATGACTCTTTGTGCACATGTGAGCAGAATTCTGCAGGGCTCATCCTATTGAGTGGAACTTTCTGGGCATAAGATATGTGCATCATTGACTTTACTAGGGGTCACTGGATAACTCTCCACAGTGGTTTGCCAGTTCCATCTCCTGTGAATCCTTATTTTATCTAACATCAGTTTTCCAATACCAGTTTTGGCTCTTTGGGAACTATCTCAATGGTTCACCCTTTGTTTCGCTTGCCCAAGCCTGTGAGAAATTCTGATGTCCATTTAAAGGGTAGGAACTCTGGTGGCCAGGCCTCAAATCATTCTTTTATCGCTGTTTCATGATCTGAAGCCACCTTGCTTCCTCAAACTACAAAGTATATCAGTATGTTCCAGGGATTTCTATCTGATAAAAGCTTATTCACTGTAAATATATAGTCTGTCATAATCGAAATTTGCTTTTTACAACAAAGACATGGTTTCATTTATCTAGGTGTGATCTGTGCTTACAGCATTTGGATCCAGTTCATGTGATTCTGGTCTTCCTGTGTCCTGACAGCTTTAATATCCTGTTCCTTGTGCTGTGGAATAAGAGCACCATCAGATGACAACATGGTTACTGAGGTGCTAAGGTTTTGGAAACTGGAGTTTCCGAATAAAGGTCTATTGAAAATTAATTAAATCCCATAATGCTTCATAACAGTTTATTAAAATCAAGAAAACTCTGTAGTAGTCAGGCTATATTTCAAAGAAAACTATTTCCAATGTGGTTATTCAAATACAGATATGTTAATCAGAACAGACCATGTTGATCTGATCTATTCTTAGCCTGGATCACCACTGGCATATCTTACCTTTCTAATTGCTAATTTTTAGTGTAGACTTGCATGGAAATTGGAGATTTACAGGGGAATTAGGTAATGTTCTCTTTAAATTCATCTATGTATTTATATTTTTTGGTCCAAAAGGTGTTGAGATACTGATGTTCTTTTATCTATGTTTATTTTTATTTAATTCAAATGTTTTTGTTAAAGTATAACAGAGAAAAAGGAACAATTTGATTATTTTTCTCTAAATAACTATATCCTAGGTATTAATAGAAGTCCTAGGTATAACAGAAATCAGAAAATAGAACATTACTAGGACCTCAGAGGCTGCATTTTTCTCTTCCTATTCACTAATCTCTACAAAATCTAGTAATTCTCTCTTGGCCCATGTTTTAAGTAGATGAACTGAATTATCTAAATCAAACTGCTCCTTTTACAGATGAGTCCAGAAAAGAAGAAATTACCTCAGGTCACCATCTAAGTTAGTGTAAGAATTAAGACTGGACTCAGGAGTCATATGACCCATGCAAAATATATTCTGTCATATGTTGCCATTGATCTTTTAACTTTACTCAAAACATAGCAAGAAACTCACACATCTATTGAATGATGTCTCATTATTTCTCCAGCATGGAAGTCAAGACTTCAAAGTCTGCAGGGTTTTCTTTCAGTCCATGTTAAATCCCTTCCTCCATAGTACCTTTCTTCTGAAAACATTTTGACTCTCATATTCTGGTAGATGACAGAGACACATAGATAGAGACATTTTTAAGGCCATGTGGATGAAGATAAAGAATGAAAAAAAATTCTGTGACCAGAACTTGTTCACCATGAGGGATTCAATTTTGGGACATTTTGTATTGTGTAAGTTCAACATGGAACAAAAATGCCAAAAAAAATTATGTTTATGTCATTCATGTACTCCAAATAAGAGATTTTAGAGTATGTGCTGGAATTTATATACATTCAACACTTCCATATTTGTTGCTTCCAAATACAAATGGGAATCTATACACCCTTTTCCATCTCTACCACTTAGCGCAGGGTCTAGCACAGAATAACCAATCAATAGATACTTTCTCTATAAGTGAATCTTCATCCATGACCCAAGTATTCTTGTGTGGACTGCCAGAACCCAATAACCTATCTCCCAATCTAAATTTGTTCCAATTGAGTCCATTCTCCCCATAAGAGACAAAAATCTGTTTAAAAGGCAAATGTGAGCCAGGCATGGTGGCACACACTTGTAATCCCAGTACTTTGGGAGGCGGAGATCGGAGGATCCGGGTTCGCGGCCAGCCTCAGCTCTCTCTCTCTCTCTCTCTCTCTCCCTGTTTCTCTCTCTCTCTCTCTAACTAATGAGGCCCTCCGCAACTTTGTGAGACCCGGTTTCAAAATAAAGTATAAAAAATAGGGCCGGGGGTGTAGCGAGGAGGTAAAACGTCCCTGGGTTCAATCCCCGGCAGTGCAAAAAAAAAAAAAA
>PVJS01043786.1:5829-17027 GCA_004027185.1 Glis glis | reverse complement strand
TTTTTTTTTTTTTTTTTGCGGTACCGGGGATTGAACCCAGGGGCGTTCTACCTCCGCGCTACACCCCTGGCCCTATTTTTTATACTTTATTTTGAAACCGGGTCTCACGAAGTTGCAGAGGGCCTCACGAAGGAGAAAGAGAGAGAGACAGACAGACAGACAGACAGAGAGAGAGAGAAAGAGAGAGACAGGGAGAGACAGGAAGAGACAGCAAGAGAGCTGAGGCTGGCCGCGAACCCGGATCTTCTGGTCTCCGCCTCCCAAAGGAACATTTTTCTACCACTGAGTTACACCCCAGCTCTTTTTATTTATTTTGAAACAGAGTCTCCCCAAGTTAAAGCACCCCTGGTATTGAACCTGCAATCCTCCTGTCTCAGCATTCCAAGTACTGGGATTATAAGCCGGTGCGATCATACCCAGCTTCTTCAGCTGTTTTTTTTTTTTTTTCTTGGTACTGGGGATTGAATCCAGAGTCATTCTACCTCCAAGCTACACCCCCAGCCCGATTTAATTTCTTATTTGGAAACAGGGTCTCACTAGGTTGCTGAGAGCCTCACTAAATTGCCGAGGATGGCTTTGAACCTGCAATCCTCCTGTCTCAGCTTCCCAAGTACTGGGATTACAAGCATGTGCCACCACACCTGGCTTCCTCAGCTGTTTTAAACCCTACTCTACTATTAAACCCTGGATGTGAGATTTTAACTTTAACAATTATATATCCCATTTCTAGGGGTTTTATTGGTTCTTTTCCAAATATATTTGCTCCTTATTATTTTTTAAGCATTTTTCTTTATTTTTTGGGGGTACTGAGGCTAGCCTGGAACCTATGATCCTCCTGCCTCAGCCTCCCAAGTACTAGGATTATGGGTGTGCACCACTGCACCTAGTTATGCGTCCCTTATTTATTAAAACATATTGAGCATAGTTTTTATATTGTTTCTGATGATCCAACATTTGAAGGCTTTGTGAATCTAGTTCTATTTGCTTTCTTTTTTTATTTTTATTTTTTTGTGGTACTAGGGATTGAACCTAGGGGTATTCTACCTCCGAGTTACACCCCCAGGCCTGTTTTATTTTTATTCTGAAACAAGATCTCGCTAGGTTGATGAGAGTCTCACTACTTGCTGAGGCCGTCCTAGAACATGCGATCCTCTTGTCTCAGCCTTCCAAGTACTGGGATTACAGGCATGTACCACCACACCCGGCTTTCTATTTGCTTTCTGATATTCCTACCAGCTCCTGCTCATGGTGCCTTGATTCCTTATATGTCCAGTGATTTAAAAAAATTTTTTTTGAGTGCTCAGAATTGAACCCAGCGCCTTGTGCATGTCAGGCAAACGCTGTACCACTAGCCACACTCCCAGTCCTGTTCAGTGATTTTTGACTGAATGGCTCACCTTCCGTCTAGGCTATACCATCCTAACCGCGCCCGATCTCCTCTAAAGTGCTTGTCTTCCTTGGAACGCTTATCTAAACAAAGCCTGGAGGTGGGTCTTCCAGAAAGATCTAAGTTTTTCAGTGCCTGGGAGCACTACCAATTGGGAGCTACTTGAACTTAAACTTTTGGAATTTGGCCTTGATGTTTTGGGGGGTGGAGGGAGGCTGGGGATCGAGTCCAGCATGCTAAGCACATGCTCTATCACCGAGCTACGCCCCCAGTCCCTCTGCGTTGATTTTTGAACCACCCAAACGTCTAAATTTGGACACCTGAGTATATGAATTCTCTTGAGAGATTTTCCCTCATCTTTCATTCAGGTTCAAATCAGACAGTTTACCTAGTGGTTTGGGAATTGGGGGCTTATGAAAGGTATAATTTATCTCTCGTTCACTCTTACCCTGAGAGTCCTCAGCTTTATGGGATCTCAGCTTTATGGGGGAGGCCGTTCTCTTATTAGACCAGCTTTCTTGAGCTTAGCCATGAAAAAACTGGAGAACTGAAGCCTACGCACCCATTTAGCTTTACTGTCAAGGCAGGGGTGCTCTGCAGATGGCCCTAGGCTCTCTCTCACTCATTCCTGACCTGGGCACCCCCTCTTTCTTGCTGGATTATATGTGGACTAAAGACGATTTTTTTTTTGGTATCGGGGATTGAACCTAGGGGCACTCTACCTGTGAGCTACACCCCTAGCTCTTTCTATTTTGAAATAGGGTCTCGCTAAGTTGCTCAGGGTCTCTTTAAGTTAATGTGTACTGGTTTTGATGTTTTTAGGGTGGAGGGAGGTTGGGGATTGAGGTGATCCTCCTGTCTCGGCCTCCCGAGTACTGAGATTATAGGTATGCACCACCACCCCTGGCTAAGACCATGTTTTTATATCTTATCTGGCCTCTGCAGTGGTTTTCAGAAGAGTGACTATACCAGGCACCTGCTACACCAGGTTGCCAGAACTGGGCCTCATCCATACCCAACACTTATCCACTCTTGGGGTCCCCAGTTCCCAAGCTGGCACCCACCACATCAATGGCCACAGCCATGCCTACTGTGGCCTGAGCAGGCTGGTCACTCACCCCTGGACGCGAACGGTGTGGGAGTGCTCCGTGCCGCAGCCCTGTGGGCCGTGAGGGGGGTCGATGGAGACTGAGAGGCCACGTTTGCCATGAGCCGAGGCTGGGATGGATACCAGGGTGACTGTGTGAGGCAGGTGGGAGCCGGGGGAGTCAGGCAGGATCTGCTCGATGACGGGGGTCACCACGGTCTGGTAGTAGCAGTGCCCGCTACAAGAGCCGCCGGTGGTGGGGACCCAAAGAGGGGGAAAGAGAGTGTGAGCACCCGCCCCTGCAGCCCCAGCCCCAGGCTCTTTGCTCCTTCCCCTCCCTCACTCCTCCCAGCTGACTGGTGGGATTCGAGCAGGAACTGTGTGTGTCCATCTGCCCTGGCCCCTCTCTGCGGCTCAGTCATGTGGGCATGTCTATTTCCTGTGATGCTGTAGGACAGCCAAGACAAAGCCTGGGGATACATCCAGTTCAGGAGGAAGTCATTAAAAACCCATTTGGGATCAAGCCATGCTGTTCTCGAATCCAGCTTTATCCAGCTTTATCAGTGTTGCAGAAGAAATCATTTGTCTGGTCTTTGTCCCGGGTTCCTGGGAGAGACCCTAAATCCTTGGAACAGGAGTATCTTTGTCATTTATGCACCCTGCCCTTGGACTATGCCTGAGTTTATGCTACTGGGGGTGGGGGCTGGCCACCAAGAAGGACCTACAGTGTGACTGAAGGGCTGGGGCTTTCAGCCAGCCTGGCTTCCGAAGTGGGGCGGGGGTGGGACTGAGCTTAATCATGTGGCCCACGATCTAATCAATCACAAGTACAAAATGAAAGCCCAATAAAATCTCAGGATGCAGAAGCTCAGCGAGGTGTCAGGGGATGGTGGGGGGAGGTGCCTTCATTTTGCAGCTCCTGAGCTGAATCCTTTCTAATAAAACTACTCCTGAGCATAGAGCTTTTCAGAGTTCTGTGAGTCATTCATCAAATGATCCAATGTGACAGGGTTGTGGGACTCCCTGACCTCGGGGCCAGCTGGTCAGAGGTGCAAGTGGCCTGGAAGCCTCTGAATGTGCGGTTGGTGTCTGGGGGAAGGCGGTCTTTCTGGGGACGGTCTGCTCAGCTTGTGGGGTCTGTGCCAACGCTGGAGGCTGGTGCCAGAACTGCACTGCAGCAGCGTGTGGGGAAGAGAGCTGGTGTCTGGGGCGCTCTGTCTTACCCCTGAGGCTTATTTCTAAGTCATTTCTGCTGGTGGAGGGGAAGCGGGGAGGGGATGATGCTGCTCCCCTCAAACTTCACTGCAGGAAAATGGAGATCCAGGTGTAGGCAAGCCAGTGCCCTTGCAGACCTATGACAGGCTGTGTGGGGGGTTACCCCAGGCTCAGAGCGGGGCCAAGGCACTCACCAGTACAGCTTGGAGTGCTCCACCAGCGTGTAGGTGTCCCCGTCGCCGATGAAGGTCCCACATGTGAGGCAGATGAAGCACTCGGGGTGGTACTTCAGCTCCCCGGCCACCTGGTGGAGGGGGAGAGGACAACCTAGCTGAGCAGCGCCTCCAGCCCCCAAAGCTCCCCCCTAGCCTCTTTGCAGAAGGGCAGCCCTGAGCAAACTGCAGGGACCTGGGTGGCCGGCTGCCGAGCTCCTGGATAGAGCGGGCTACACAGATAGGGGGCTGAGGGACACGAGTGGACAGTCAGGCTCAGAAAGCACGGAGGACTCAGAAGCGGCAAAAGGAAGAACAAAAAAGAAGGCAGGAGAGAGACCCGGAGCACGGGGCCTGTGAGGATGCGCAGGTGGGGCGTGTGCGTGGGGAGGGGTGCTCACCATGACCAGCCCTTTGGTGATGTGCTCCGAGCACCCATGGCAGGACTCGCCATAGCGGGCCCAATAGTCTTTCTTGCAGAAGAGCTGCCCATCCTTCTCGTAGTACTGGTGTGAAAGGGAGGCACTGCATTCACAACACCTGGGTAGAGAGACAGTGGGACTGAGGATGCCCACTCCTGTCCACCCCCGACACTTGAGCCTTGCCACAGTCTAGGGGTGCCTCTGAAAGGATTAGACAAAGATATGTCCCCTGAGCAGAAGCAGCCTGAGCTGAGGCAAAGGACTTGGCAAACGGGGCCAGGGATGGGCTCAGTCTCCCTCTGGCTCCTTCATCCTGTGCACTGTGCAGCACACACTCTGCACAATTACCCACAGCAGTTCTGCACATAGAGGGTTTGGCCCAACTGCTGGCCCTGGGGGGAGGGGTGCTTCTCATCTGAGTCCTGCCCTTGTATAAGGAAGTGGTCTAGAAGGCAGGTGACTTGTTCTTGGTCACTAGCCAGGTGGAGGATGCAGGGAGCAGGGATAGAGCAAACCATGGGCCCTCCTCCTATGGACCAGTGGGCTTCCTCCTCCTCCCGCTGCCCCGGCAGCTCAGGCAGCTGATGCAGATGGCGACCTGTTAGAGTTGGAAAGCCTGCAGAGTGCTAGTGACTTTGCGTTCTCTCTTTTTTTGGGGGGGAGAGGACGCAGGGGGAGGGGTAAGGGGGACATGGGGGAGGGGTGGAGGGGACACGGGTGGGTGGGAGGTGCTGGGGGTTGAACCCAGGAGCATTCTACCTCTAAGCTACACCCCCAGCCCTATTTTATTTCTTATTTTGAAACAGGGTCTCACTAAGTTGTGGAAAGCCTTGCTAAGTTGCTGAGGCTGGCTGCGAACCTACGATCCTCCTGTCTCGGCTTCCCAAGTACTGGGATTACAAGTCTTTGCATTCTCTGGGTTATACTCACTTCACTTCCTAGGCATCATGAGGCAGGTGTGGCCAATCTCATCTTAGAGATGAGATGGATGAGCTGCAAAGGGTCCACACTGCCCAAGGTCCCACAGATGGGTGCCACAGAGCTACTCTGGGCCTGCAAAGCTACTCTGTTTCATTAAGATACAAGGTAGGGATTCCACTCAGGAATCCAACTAGGATCCAGCCACTCAAGACAAGGGATCTGGTTTCCTAGGGCCCAGAAACCTCACAGGTGCCGTCAGTCACAAGGAGGCCCAGGGGATAGCTGATCCCCCCCATTAGTCTCCCTGCCTTCCCTCAGGAAAACAACCCCACTAGTGCAGAATGCCTGGACGTGCAGGGTGGTCAAGGCCAGGGCCCCCTGCCTCATCACTAGGGACTACCACAGAAACCCAGGGAAGGGCAGATGGGGAGAAGTAACATCCCAGCTTCTAGGTGCCAGGCCACGGGCCAGGAGCTCGGCCTGGCTTCTTCCCACCAAGCATCCTGGTGAGCGGACCAGCAGCCCTGCTGAGCCAAGAAGAGCAAACTCCCGCATGAGCCGCAGGAGCACAAGTCCCTCTGGGGTCTGGAGAGCCCGTCCCAGAGCCTGTCCAAGGGTCCAGGTCCCAGGGTATGTCTGGGTCAGGTATATACCTGTTCAGGGAATCTGGCCAGCTCTGTTGCTGGGTCACAGAGGGACAGGAGAACCCCAGACTCAGCCCGGTAACAATGTGGGAGAGAGGAAGCAGGAAAGACTTAGGCCTGGGTGAGACAGCCCTGTCCCCCACATGGTCAGGCAACCCTCCCCCATGTGGGCAGGCAACCCTCCCCCACATGGTGGCTTGCACATGGCTAACTGGCTCAGGAACCATGAACGGCAGAACCTAGGCAGCTGGTGGGACACTGGCCCTTTAAGATGATCCAGCTAGTTCCCCATTGTCTGGCGCCTGTGGGGAGGGACTGAGACTAGAGGAAATGTCAGGGTGCAGTGCATGTGGGTGGGGATGTGCCCAGGAAGGGGGGGCTGATGTGTTCTTCCTGGGGGACTGACAGTGTGGCGGGTGGCCTCTGGAGGCGGTGGAAGGGCACAAGACGGGAGCCATGACGTAATGGCCACTGGCCCCACTCCCTGGTAACAGCCAAGGGCACTGGAGGTAAGGGGCGGGTGCCTCCCATGGGTTGGGGTGGTGGGTGGAGTCCCAGGACAAGCAGGCCCCAGGGCGCACCTCCCCAGGGCCTCTAAGGTAAGCACAAGATGTGCCTATGGACCCTGTGGTCTCTTCAGAGGTGACCTGGTTCCTGCCCCACCAGGAGGTCCCAGTCCCACACCACCAGTGACTTGCTTCCTGCCCTTCCACAGCCCACACTCGGTTTTGGTCACAAGAGTGTCATCGGAGGCTCCCTCTTACTCCCACGGCCAGGCTGCAGGAAGCGGGCCTCTGCCTGCTTCTCCCATGGGTGGGGGTTCAGGAGCAGCTGCCTCCCTCTGAGGAGAGAATGCTCTCCTCCTGGCCTGGAAACTCACTCACAAACCTACTCACTACTCACTACTCACAAACCGTCGCTGAGGCTTGATCCCAGCAGCAGCCAAAGAAGCCCCATGAGGACTCACCCAAGGGCTCTGCCAGCATACCGGGGCTTCCCTGCCTGGTCATCACTTCCCTGAAGCCCCCCCAGCCCCCATGCAGCCTGTGTCACCAGCTTCCTCTGCCGGCCCTGCTCTGCCTGCACCTGCCAGCTCCCTGGGGTCCCAGGCTGGGCAGTCACAAAGCTTGTCCTGGAGAACACCAGCGGTCAGGGCGAGACAGGCCTGCCTGCCCCTCATCCGGCAGCTGTTTCCACCCAGCGCCCTCAGTGATGCTCCAGGGTTGGGCTCTGCCTGCATCCCCACCAAGCCGAGCCTGGCTCCCGCGGCGGCTCAGCAGACCATGGCTGGGGGAAGGCACACGGGAACCCCTCACCCTGTTCAGACTCTCACCCGTCAGGCCAGCTAGAAGCTGGGGGAGGCCAGTGAAGGGGAGGTCAGGTCTGGCTCTGTGGGGTGCCCCACACAGACCACCTGTCCCCACGAAAGATGTGGGGAGAGGCATGGCAGGTTCTGACAGTGTACTGAGCTGGTTCAGGGCTGGCCAGAGAACTCATCCCTGGCCAGGCTACAGGGTTCCCTCCCTGACAGCAGGGAGAACGGAGCCAGGCATGGACAGGGGAGAGGGCACAGGGAGGGCAGGAGAAGGATGCTCTGCAGTGAGGAAGGCTGGGCTGGCAGACAGCAGCCACCTCCACAGTAAGAGGTGAAGGGCCCTTCTCCCCCAGGGTACCCTCTTCCCAGGGCTCCATCCCTGGTCACCAGGGAAGAAAGAGAAGCTAGAGGGCCAACCTCATGGGGAGACCGTACCAAAAGGGCCCGAAGCTTTGGCAGCGGCCTGGCCTCCTCACTGCCGACTGACAGTGACCAAGGAGTTTCAGTTCTGCCCCATGGCTGCCCCAGGTGGGTCTGTCCTACTGTTGCCTCTGCCTCCAGCCCTAGCCCTCAAGCCAGAGGCCTGGGTCAGGTGGGAAAGGGGCTCTCCACTTACTTAGCCCTTCTGAGGCAGCGGGTTCTTCTTAGAGTCGAGGCCAGCAGCATCCTTTGCAGCTATAGCAGGGGGCTCTGGAGGCCTGCAGGAGTGCAGGGGCCTCCGGACCAGAGCTTCCCCATCCTACTCCAGGGGCTCAGGATTGGAGGCTGCAGAGGGTGGGGCCAGTGTGGTCACACCACATGGGAGGAGGATGCAGCAACGTGGGTTGGGTGCGAAAAGGCCTTGGTCTGAGCCTGCAACAGGAAGCAGCTGAAGCGCCTTCGGCTTGAGCTTTGGTACAGGTAGAGATCTAGGCTCTGACTCCAGGCAGGGAGGCTGTGCTAAGGGATCTAGCTGCGCATGGTGGTGCACATCCGCAATTCCAGTACTTGGGAGGCTGAGACAGGAGGATGGCAGGTTCGAAGACAGCCTCGGCAACTTAGTGAGGCTCTCAGCAACCTGGCGAGACCCTGTTTCCAAATAAGAAATAAAATCGGGCTGGGGGTGTAGCTTGGAGGTAGAATGCCTCTGGGTTTAATCCCCAGTACCAAAATAAATAAATAAAAAAAATAAAAAAAGAAGGGATCTAGAATCTGACCTCAGGCAGGGAAGCTGTGCTATAAAGAAGGGATCTAGGCTCTGACGCCAGGCAGGGAAAGAGGGATCTAGGCTCTGACCCTACCACTCTGCCCTTAATCCTGCACATATGGAGAAAGGGACCCTGCATGCTCTTTGGCCTCTGCCTGGACAAAGGTACTAAGGGCTTGGGCCTCTCTAGGGACAGGGACAAGCTCAAAAGCAGCTGCCTCTTCCGGTGCTGCCCCCAAGGAAACAGAGGTCGACTTCCCATCCTTTCACAAAAGGTTCCCCAGAAGAAGGGGAGGCTGCAGCCCAGCTCAGGCTCCCACCCTAGCCACAGTCACCCCTCTGTGGCCAGGGCTGGCCCACCTAGCCCCAGGGCTCCTGCACTAGAGGCTTCTGGGAGGGGGCCTTGCATGTAGACGCAGCAGCTGCACCAAAGGGAAGCCTGGATCCCTGGACCTGGACAGAATCTTCTGGGAGGCAGGGCCTACAGGGGTGGGACGTGAGAATAGGGAAAGAGGCAGGCCCCAGGGTGCCAATGAAACCCAGTACTAATGTCAGAGGGAGTGGTCCCCCCACCCCAAGCAACCCTCCCACTGTCCTCAGAGAGGCATGCTGCTCCTCTCCAGGAAGCACCTGCCCTACCGCCACCTGTCACAGCACCTGTGGCCCTAGTCATGGGATTCAAAGGTGCACAGTCAAGGCCACCTTCTGCAGGATTCCCCCAAACATCCATAGTGCTGGCTAAACGCACTCTGGCCCACCAGCATTTTGGCTGATCCCCGGATGTGCCAAGCACACCCCACCATAGGGCCTCTGGACGTGCCCCTCGCCAGATCTGCGGAAGGCTGCTCTCTCCTCTCCTTATTGTGCTTAAACATCACCTCATCTCATCACCTCAGAGCTCTGTCCCTACAGCACCTGATATTGCATTTGTCTGTCATCTGGTCGATCCATTAGAAGGCAGAGACCCTGTGGTCTGGGAGGGGCAGAGCTGAACCATGGATGTGAATCCTGACTCTACTCCCTGCTCACAGGGAGACTCTGGGCACATGGCTGACCTCTGCACCTGTTTTCTCATCTGTCAAGTCACTTTAATAAACAACATCCACCTCCCAGACTGCCCGCCAGGCCCAGTGCATAGTAGGTGCTCCATCATTACTGTGAGTGACCAACTCAGGGACCCCGGGAGGTTCCACCTGAAAGGGCCTGCAGAGGGGCCTGGAAGGCAGGGGTGTAGCAATCATAGGGCCACCTCCCTACCAGAGGCTGCAGATCCCTCCTGCCAGAGCAGCTTCAGGGGGGTTAGGGGCCTTGGGAAAAAGGTCTCAGTGTTACCAAGGGATCATGGCACCGAGATGCTTCCAGAGGGAAACGGAGTAGGGTCCAGAGCCAGTCTGGATGCCTCTCAGCCATGCACCAAGGCTGGCAGCAACCCCTCTCTGAGCTGCTTCCCTAACAGTTGTGGGGTGAGGACTCTAAGCCTCGCCCAGCTTTAGGGGTTGCTGGGAAAACTCTGCACATTGGACTGGGAACACCTGCGTAAGTCAAGACGAGGGTGCTGTGGCTTTTTGGCTTTTTTGATACTGGGGATTGAACCCAGGGGCATTCTACCTCCAAGCTACACCCCTAGACCTTTTTATTTTTTCCTCTTGAAACAGGATCTTACTAAGTTGCTGAGGCTGGCCATGAACCTGTGATCCTCCTGTCTCAGCCTCCCAAGAACTGGGATTACAAGTGCGGGCCACCATGCTTGGCTGGTGCTGTGGCTCTTAATGCCTGTGGGTCTACCCCTGTGTCCCTCTACACCAGGAACAGCCTGGACATTCCTTCTCCCAGTGGCTCCCAGCTGGGCCTCACCCCTCTCCTGGTGTTGCACAGCAGGCTGCTCCACAACCAAGTACTCTCCAAATCCAGGTACCGTGCAGCCTGCCCCTCTGCTTCCCTCCTGTGGCCTCTGGAGCTGTACCCCTGACCTCCCCCATGTCTCTCAAGTCTCCATCTTCCCTTCCCATCCCAGGCAAGGAGCCCCCAGAGATCTTCCCTCAATTTTTCTTAGCCCCATTGCAAATCCATCTACCATTCCAGTGCCAGCTCTGAGGGGCCATTCTTTCCAACTTTCCTACCTCCAACTGGACTCAGACTTGTGCAGTTAACTAACCTGGCCTCTGACTCCACTGGCATCAGTGGTCTCACCCTCTCCCCAGCGCACAGGTTAGAAAACCAGACC
Organism: Glis glis; assembly: GCA_004027185.1. NCBI lineage: Eukaryota > Metazoa > Chordata > Mammalia > Rodentia > Gliridae > Glis > Glis glis. Next base: position 6,414 of record PVJS01043786.1, on the reverse strand, counting down.
TGCCATTCATCAGTCCCCATGCTTGACCCAGAGCCCCTCACTGCTGCAACTCTGCAGTGACGTGGCACGAGGGAGACAGGTTTGATTCTAGCTCCCTGTAGCAAGGTGCTTGATTTCACTGAACCTCCATTTCTCACAAGCAAACTGGGCAAATATAGCGCCTCATATGGTTATGGTGAGGGTAAATGAACTAACATTAAGAGTGCTTGGCCGGAGTCAAGTGTGGTGGTGCACGTCTGTAATCCCAGTGCTTGGGAGGCTGTGAGAGGAGGATGGCAGGTTAGAGGACAGCCTCAGCAAGTAGTGAGACTCCCATCAACCTAGTGAGACCCTGTTTCAAAATAAAAATAAAATCGGAGCTGGGCATGGTGGCGCACGCTTGTAATCCCAGTACTTGGGAGGCTGAGACTGGAGGATCTGGGTTCGCGGCCAGCCTCAGCTTACTTAGTGAGGTCCTCCACAACTTAGTGAGACCCTGTTTCAAAATAAAGAATAAAAAAATAGGGCTGGGGGTGTAACTTGGAGGTAGAATGCTCTGGGTTCAATCCCCGGTACTGCAAAAAAAAAAAAAAAAAAAAAAAAAGG
>PVJS01043785.1:0-16925 GCA_004027185.1 Glis glis | reverse complement strand
CCAGTATCACACACACACACACACACACACACACACACACACACACACACACACGTCATCACATTACATGCATATAAAATGTCCTTATACTATATGTATTTTATTTTTATTTTTTGCAGTACTGGGGATTGAACCCAGGGGCATTCTACCTCCGAGCTCCACCCCTGGCCCTATTCTTTATTCTTTATTTTGAAACAGGGTCTCACTAAGTTGCGGAGGGCCTCACTAAGTAGCTGAGGCTGGCCGCGAACACGGATCCTCCGGTCTCCGCCTCCCAAGTACTGGGATTATAAGCGTGTGCCACCACGCCCGGCTGACTATATGTATTTTAATACCTATGGTGTCTATGTCTCTTTACCCACAACTTTTTTGTTTCATATCTATGAAAAAGCCAGAAGGCAGCCTATATCCACTTGCATAAAAGTGATACTAGTAATACTAATGATGATGGTTTTCAATGTTGTTTTTAGCCATCTTGTATTCAGTATTTATTATGTTCCAAGTGTGCCAAGCACTTTACATTGGTTATTTCTCTTAATCATCATAATGACTTTATCATGTTCATATTATGTTTATTTTCATATTTTGGATGATGAAACCCAGACTGAAAAGTTTAATTCTTCCATGATCATAAGCTAGTAAGTGGTGAATTCCAGTCTTACTCCAGAACCTGTGCACTTAACTACCATTTATCCTGTTATCCAAGAAACATGGATTGAGCCAGGCTTGGTGGCGCATGATTGTAATTCCAGTACTTGGGAGGCTGAGGCAGTGGGATCCCAGGTGTGAGGTCAGCCTCGGTAATTTAGCAAGGCCTTCAGCAATTTAGTGAGACCCTGTTTCAAAATGAAAAATGAAATAGGGCTGGGGATGTAGCTCAGAGATAAAATGCCCCTGGGTTCAATCCCCAGTACTAAAAATAAATAATAAATAAAGAAAAAAGAAAGATGGATTGAGCACCAGTCCACCAGACATATGTCTTTGAGTGCCTACCCTGTCCGTATCTTCCTAATGGAAATGACTTCATGTCCTGCCCCTGCCAAAGAATCGATTCTGTGCACCATGTAATGACCACATGACCCTTCTACTCCGACCACTTGCCCACTAATCAGTTGTTTGTGCCACGATTCAGCAACTGGACCAGGACTTAGTGAGTGTGAAAGATGGGTAGTGATATAGGATCTACACATGCCTTATTGCTGCACCTGAAACCTTCTAACCTCCCTCGCTTTGAGCTAGCTTAAGTGAGTCGATGAGCGAGGCAGCATTCGGGCACTGTAAACACACAGGTGACAGTAAGGGTAGGTGGAAGAGGAGACAGGCTGCCTCCTTGTCCACACATCACCCCACCTCCACAGGCCACCAGCTAGCGGGTGAAGTGGTGACAGATGCTAAGTCAATGGTTATAATGAAGCGGCAGAAGGGGCAGCGGTACCGCCTCCACTCATGGGCCCTGAGCTCATTTAGTTCAGCTAGTGTCCTAAGGGAAACTCTTCTGCCACTTGGAGTGCTGTCCCCTTTAAGTGTCTTGATGTTCTGGGACTGTGGGGGATGGGGAAGGGGTGTCATGTGGCATAATCTGGTGAAATCTGAGGGGCTTTGGAGCAGTGGCTGGAGTCTCCCTCCTAACCTGGCAAGAAAGAGAGGAAATGGTCCCACGTCTTCTCTGCTGCCAGCTAGGCTCTTCCGGAGGCAGCTGGGGCTCAGGCAGGGGGCGGCCTCTCTCCAGTGGGGGATGGTAGGCCAGAAGATCATGACTCAGGACCCTATATGCAGCTGGGTCTTCTGAGAAGAATACGTCCTGCAGTGATTCCAGAAAGTTCTTTCTTCCACATGGCAGATCTTCCTTCTTGGGAACTATCTGTAAGCTTCTCCATTCTTCCCCTTTCCTTTGATGTTTTGGGAAAATCCTTCCTCCCACCCTGTTTCCTCCGTCTGTATCCATGATCTTTTGAATGTTTCATAAGAGGTTTGTAAGATCCCATAAACCCTGAGCCAAATCTTGGGTGATAGAAAACCGGCTTCCCTTTATACTAGGACAAGGAAGGCTTATTTTTCAAATTCTTTAAGGAGGAGGTAGGAGAAACATTTGTTATCTGTCATTTTAATGTACCAAAGATATTCAAGAAGAGAAAAAACCTATTTGTTTGTATTTAAAAAGTTGATCATTCATACCCTGTCAAAAGGACTACAATAAGAATAAGTATAATATTAGAACCTGAAGAAAGAATGCCAGATTGACCCCTGTGAAAATTGAAGGGAAGAATGAGTAGGGGTTAAACAGAGAGACAGATAGACAGATAGACAACCAAGGAAGTTCATTGCACAGAGAAAACTACATTTTCTTATGCAGAAATACATAACCACATGAGCATGATCTCCCCACAGAGCATGGTCTAAATTACTCTGGTTGAAAACAAAGAAACTAGAGGATACAGTTCCTGCCCTTACCAACATGTAATTTAATTTGAGAATGCAAAGCAGACACTCATGAATAAAAAAAAAAACCCAAAACCAAACCAAGCAAAAACTTCATCATACATATGCAATAGTAACTAACATTTATTTGGCATTTAGTACCAAAACAAAGAGAGAAGTAGTAAGTTCTAGTGCTCTACAGTACAGTAGGGAACTACACTTCACAGTAACCTATTATATGTTTGATGAATGACTAAATGAGAGGAGATCAAAGGCTCCAAACACAAAATAATGATGAATGGGAAACATTAATTGCCCTGACTTGATCAATACACACTATATACATGTATCAAAATATCCTGTGCCTCATAAATATGTTGCCATTATGTGTTTAAGTTTAAAAAAATGTTTGAGAAAGAAATGCTAACCACCCTAATTTGATCATTATGCATTGTATACAACTGTTGAGTCATTACATTGTATCTCATAAATTCACACAATTAGAATAATGATTAATAAAAAATTAATTTGAAATGTGTTTGTAATCCCAGTACTTGGGAGGCTGAGACAGGAAGATCACAGTTTTGAGGCCAGCCTCGGCAACTTAACGAGATCCTGTTTCAAAATAAAAAATAAAATAGGGCTGGGGGTGTATCTCAGAGGTAAAATGCCCCTGAGTTCAACCCCCAGTAACACACACACACACACACACACACACACACACACACAGAATGAGACACAGTCCTAGGCCCCAAAGTGCTCATAGCCTAATGGGGTTTAGAATCTCACATCAAAAACATGCTATTCTTTCATTTCGACAACATCCAAGGGGGACACATTTTTCATCAGTTTTATTTTACAAACGGGAAATCTGAAACCAGAGAGGTTACGCTGCTTGTTCATCATCGTAAGGGTGGTAAATGCTGAAGCTACCTCAAAGCGACAGTTCCATACCAGCAAGAGAAGAAGTTAGTGTTCCGAGAACGTTTTGCTGTATTTGACTTTGAGACCATGCTTCAAAGAATAGAGCCAGATGGGTCCATGAGGTGCTGACCGGACACCTCCGGGTAACTTTTGCTGAGAAAATGTGTTCAGCTGGTGCGCGCCAAGTTCATGTGCACTCTTGCTAGCCAGACCACAGCGAGAGACCACTGAGCGTGAAGGACGCCAGGCCTGGCGTGGGGGCAGAGACCAAACCATTACAAACAGACATGAGTTTTGGTTTATAGGTTCGGTTCACAATGCAATATTAGGTTTTCTCCTTAATCATCACCAGGGCGGGGACAGTTGTGGCAAAGAGTCAGATATATATATATATATATATATATTTTTTTTTTTTTTTTTTTTGCGGTACTGGGGATTGAACCCAGGGGCATTCTACCTCCAAGCTACACCCCCAGCCTGACTTTTTTATTCTTTATTTTGAAACCAAGTCTCACTAAGTTGCGGAGGGCCTCACTAAGTAGCTGAGGCTGGCCTCGAACCCCGATCCTCTGGTCTCTGCCTCCCAAGTACTGGGATTACAAGTATGCGCCACCACGCCCAGCTAAGGGTCAGAGATATTCTAACTAGGAAAACTTTCTTTAGTTTGATCTCCTTGTAAAAGAACAGCTAGACTTTCTCTAGAGGGAGCAGAGACTCGCTGTTACCAAAATGTTTCTCTAGCACACCAGAAAAATCATGTCTATGAGACCAAGGTCTCAGGATAAAACCGAAGAATGACTCCTACTTGAGGCACCCTCTGCTTTGGCCGGGGAAGCGCCCGTGAAGGCTTTTAGGTCAGTCAGGCCTAGACATGCATGGGCGCTGCAGGGGCTCAATCTCTGCCTCTGCTCGGCTTCTTTACCCAGCACTGCTTCCTCCGTTTAGTATTTACACATGATGTTGTCACAGTACTATTAACAAAAATGACTGCCGCTTACATAGCATTGACTACATAAGGCGCGTTCTATGTAGTGTTCACAAATTAACTCCATTGATCTTCAAAACAAACTCTTGAGGGAGGGTGCCATTATTACCCCCATTTTCCAATGAGAAAACTGAGGCATAGGAAGGTTCAATACTTTCCCATTGTTCACATGTCCAGCAAGGAGGCTGGGCCAGGGACCTCTCCTAGGCATTTTGGCCCCAGAATGCCTGCTCTTAACACTGCCTCCCTTTAAGTACTTTGGGTGAGACTCTAGGAGTTAACTTGGACATAATGAAAATAATTTCCTGTCTCATAATCCAATTTTTTTGGGGTGCTGGGATTGAGTCAAGGCACATTATACCTCCAAGCAACACCCTGAGCCCTTTTTATTTTTTACTTTTTGAACTAGGGTCTTGCTAAGTTGTTGAGGCCGACTTTGAACCTATGATCCTTCTGGCTCAGCCTCCCCAGTACTGGGATTACCGGGATGTGCCATCGTGCCTGGCTACATAATCCATTTTTGACTTAGTTTTCCCTATGTGAAATGGGTACAATATTATGGAGATCATTTATTTAATCCATCACAGGATTTTGGAAACATATTTGATGTTTATATAGCACTTGGAGGCCCATTAAATGTGCCATAAAATGTAGACAAAGAAACATTTTCGGCCTTGTTTATTGGTGATGGCAGTGGAAGATGGAGTCTCCTTTCAAGTTTTTAGTAGCCTAGAGATTCCTTATTTGCAGTGTTTTCTCTGCTCCATTTCTCTGGCCCTCCCATGAAGAAGAAAATAACATGGCTGAGTGAAACCTCCCACCTACCTCATCAGCCACTCATAATTAACTTCCTTAATCAAAGGTATCACTCCTTTTTTCATTAACCATCTTTATATAGTACACTTCGGGGGGGCCAAAAAAAAAACAAATGAAAATATTCAAGTTGGTGGTAACACAAACTTAATTTGATAATATTGCCATTACAACCGAGTAAAGAAGTACATGCAGCTCCCCTTGAAATATTTTTCCTGTCAAAATTTACGTCCTTTCTAAAGGGTGTGTGCAAAGGGGTGTTTTTCTTCATGCCCTCTATGTGGCTATAATGAGTAAATGTTAGCTCTGTTTCTTTTTTTGGCTCATTAAGAGTTATGTCCAGGGCAATCTACAAACAGGAGGGTGATCGGGTAGGCAGGGCTGGAAGAAGTTTGACAAATTGTAGGAAAATGACAAATGACTTCCATCATTTGAGAACTGAAGTTGCCATATCACACTTTAGGGGAGGAGGTTCACCTTCCTAAGAAGTGACCTGTTCAACCACATGGCTGTTATCTCTAATGGTTGGGAGCCACGGATTCCCCGTGTGCGGCAAAGCGCTCCGGTATTTTTCAGGAGCAAAAGTACTTTTCGCTGGTTGCTGCAGAGTAGCTCATTGAAGTAAGAGCCAAGCGTGTAAACCACCTCCTGAAAGAACTGGCAGGCTCGAAGAACACTGAGCCCCAAAGCACAAGTTGTTTGTGAGGCGGTCTTCCAGCTGAATCCTGGGGAGGGGAGGCGGCAGGCAGGGAGGCAGGCCCAGGTGGGCTGTCTGCGGGCCGGTGGAGGGCGAAATGTTTATACAGAGCAAGTTAAAAGGGGGATGACGGACAAGTAACAGCGAGGGGCTGCTCCAAAGGAGGAGTTTGGGGGGTACCTGCTCTACCCCCAAGAGAAAAACAGAGATGCTCAAGCCAGCAGCATTTCAGCCCTAAAGCACCTTTCCCACTTGGGGTTAAAGTCCCTGCCGCTGTGCAGAGGTGGACACAGGCTCCCCTGCCCCAAATCCCCCTGGGCACGGGGAGTGCAGAAAGTTTTCCTTGGTAGATAAGTTGTTTTTATGTGAAACCATCTTGGCTGCGGTGAGGATTTTTCACTTGGGTGTCAGTGGTGCCCTTCTGATGTTTATAAAACGCAGCGAATGTACAGTTTGAGCAGTTATTTTAGGTAAAAACGTCAAATTTCTTCATGGAGCTGGGCACTCGAAGCTGTGTGTTGGAGACGCATTCTTAGATTTTCCAATGTTGAGAAACTGTCCACCTGGCTTCACACGGTTCTCGATCTTGACATCTCTCTGCTCTCTGAAGTGCACTGATGGAGGTCAATTAAAAATAACTACAATGAAGAAAACAGAATTTTCTTGCTCCCAGGGAGGAGGAGGGGAGGTACGGATCTTTTCAAGGTGGAATTCCAGCCGGCAATTGACATATTCACTTCCTAATCCCTTCCAAGTGTCTAAAAGACCTTTGGAACTTGGTTACCTAAGCTAGGAACATCCCATCAGGAGTCACATTCTCAACACTTTGGGCTTTACACCCAAGTTTCAAAGCTCTGTCCACGTCAGTGTCTATCTACCAACATGCTTTATAACCGCTAACATGTCCAGATGAATTTGATATACAGGGATCTTTGAATTATCTCCACTGTCCTCTTCATTTTGGGCCATCTTTTGTTCCACTTTGAATGCCTTTAGTGATCTCCTGATGGAAATTCCTGCTTCTCTTTTTACTCCCTTCCGAAGCTATAAAGTCACCCCATTCCCCTCTTGATTCTTTTTTTTTTTTTGCGGTACCGGGGATTGAACCCAGGGGCGTTCTACCTCCAAGCTACACCCCCGGCCCTATTTTTTATACTTTATTTTGAAACCGGGTCTCACAAAGTTGCGGAGGGCCTCACTAAGTAGAGAGGGAAAGAGAGAGAGACGGGGGAGAGAGAGAGAGAGAGAGAGAGAGCGAGCTGAGGCTGGCCACGAACCCGGATCCTCCAGTCTCCGCCTCCCAAAGTACTAGGATTACAAGCGTGCGCCACCACGCCCGGCCCCATTCCCCTCTTGAAACGTGCACACAGCTCTGCACTATCCACACTGTCAAGATAAAGCTGTCAATCTATTTCAGAGATTCCTGAGAGCAGGGCTTCATGATAGCCCTCATTAACATGACTCATCTCTTCTGTATTCCTAAACTTAAATTATGTCTTCAGATGGACTACTAGAATGGCTCTCTATCCCTCTTTCTAAACATATATTTTGGGGACATTTAGGGCCTTGTTCTTCACATTAAATAATTCTGTTTTCTTTTTTCCTTGAGCTACATAATTTCTTGCTTCAAACTGTGCATTGTAATTTTAGATAATCCAGGCAGATGTCGAATATAGGACTTTACAGATGAATACTTTCCTATATTCTTTCTTGATTTCTCTTCCAGCATTGATCTTTTTCAAAGAGGCTCTTGCCAGGTATTGCTACAATTTACTGATTAGCTTCTCCATATTTTGTGAATTTGTCCCTCGGTGTCCATGGGAGAATGGTTTTAAGGCTCCACAGATACAAAATGACACAGATGTTCAAGTCCCTTCTATAAAATGGCATAGTATTTTCATATAACCTATGCATCTCATGTCATCTCTAGATTACATATCATACTGAGTATAATGTTAATGCTATGTAAATAGCTGTTATACTATATTGTTTAGGAAATAATGACAAGAAAAGAAGCCATACATCTTCAGTACTGATACAAATTTTTCCTCAATATTTTTGAATTGTTGGTTGAATCCATGAATAGGGAACTGGTATGGTTTGGATATAGAATGTTAGAATGTCCCTGGAAAAGCTCACGTATTGCAATGCAAAAATATTCAGAGGTGAAGTAATTGAATCATGAGAGCTCTAACCTTGTCGGGCGTGGTGGCGCACGCTTGTAATCCCAGTACTTGGGAGGCTGAGACCGGAGGATCTGGGTTCGCAGCCAGCCTCAGCTACTTAGTGAGGCCTTCCGCAACTTAGTGAGACCCTGTTTCAAAATAAAGAATAATTTTTTAAAAAAAGGGCTGGGGGTGTAACTCGGAGGCAGAATGCCTCTGGATTCAATCCCTGGTACTGCAAAAAAAAAAAAAGAGTTCTAATCTCATCAGTAGATAGGTCAATTGATGGGTTAATGAATTTATTGGGCAATAATTTAGGCAGGCAGGTGTGGCTGGAGAAGGTAGGTCCCTGGGGTATGGCCTTGGGGGTTATATATCTCCCTTTCCCCTTCCTCCCCCTTCTCTGCTTCTGGCCCCCATGATATGAGAGCAGCGTCCCTCCATGCACCCTGCCTGCACTGCCTACATTTATGCCTCAGAGCTGGCCCTATGGACTGAAACCTCTGAAACCGTGAACCCCAATAAATCTTTCCTCCCCTAAGTTGTTCTTGTCTAGTACTTTGGTCACAGTAGTGAGAATGCTGACTTAAATAGGAACCCACTAGGTATGGATAGCCAGCTGTAGTCATCAGTTTATTCCTTACAACAGTGCTATGAGGTATATATTAATATCTCTATTTTGTAGATGAGAAATAGATTCAGACATGCTTACATGCTTGCCAAAGAGTCGTGGGTAATATATATTGAAGTGGGATTTGCACCTAGACCTGCCTACTTCCAGTCTCTATTTTGCACTGTTCTTTAGTGGACAGAGGTAAAAGAACCAAATACGGAGAGCAGTCTGTTTCACAGGCATTTTAAGTCCTTATATATTTAAATTCCAGACTAATATATGAATATACAACCTTTGTGCAAGTTTCAAATAATTCTAAAGTATATAGAAGAAAAACATATATATCCCCCTTCACCAACATGGGTACCTACCTATAGTTTGGTAGGTATTATTTTTCTATGTACTTAAATTATTTGTTTAAACATGTAAGGAATACACAAATAAACAACAAATACTTTATTTCAACTTTCTAACCAAAACTAACCACAAGAGATTTGAGGGGCTCCAGAGTTGCTTAATTCACCTATTAAACAAGAAACCAATAATGTCATCTTTGACCATTATCTGAGCTTAACCTAAAAAAATCTACTTTTGCTGCTTTTTCTTGTGGATCCTCTTGGACACACCCTTCTGCAGCTTATCCCTTGGTTATCTTTCTAATCTTCTACCACCACAGTTTATCACTGGAGATCAGTTTACTGGTGTCTGTTGGATGGATGCTGGAATTGGAGATCTTTGCCCTCCAGACACGGGCAGGCAAGTCCATGAAAGGACTCTCCCAGATTTCAGACAGAATGCCTATCTTTACAACTGCAGAGTCCAAGTTTTAATACAAAGCCCACAACCAGTGGCATTTACATATGATGATATTTTCCCCAACTATCTCTTCAAAACAATGTCATCTCTTTTTCTTTGGAAGGAATAAAAACAATTGTTTATACTCTAAATGGTATAAAGAATATACTGTATATATATATATGTGTGTGTGTGTGTGTGTGTGTGTGTGTGTGTTTGCATGATTAAATCTGGTCTTGGCTTTACAATGATTACAGTATGAATACTTCACAGGAAGGAGATTCATTCTTCACTCTTCCTGTATCAGTGAGGATAGGCTAGGTTTGGCTGCAGTTACAAATAACCCCCAAATTTCAGGGGCTGATCACAGCAAAGGCTTATTTCATGTTCATGCTATGTACCTATCAAAGACCATCTATGGACTTCACTCCACATTACCTGAAGAAATCTTTCTATTATCAACTATTTTTCACAACACATTAAATTATGAGTACTTTATCTAAAAGGTACACAGTGTAGCCACGCATGGTGGCGCACGCTTGTAATCCCAGCACTTGGGCGGCTGAGACAGGAGGATCCAGGTTCGCGGCCAGCCTCAGATACCTAGTGAGGCCTCCGCAACTTAGTGAGACCCTGTTTCAAAATAAAGGATAAAAAAATCAGGCTGGGGGTGTAGCTCGGAGGTAGAATGCTCCTGGGTTCAATCCCCGGTACTGCAAAAATAAATAATAAATAAATAAATAAATAAATAAATAAATAAATAAATATAAAAGGTACACAGTGTGCACAGCTGAGGTAATTCTTGTTGGGTATTTTGTATTTGAACCTTGTGATTAGTTTACATAATCTCACCTATTTCCTATTCTTTTATCTTATGGGATTCCCAAAGTCAGTGAACTAAGGTCAACCTTTATTAACCCTTTTTTTTTTTGCAGTACCGGGGATTGAACCCAGGGGCGTTCTACCTCCACGCTACACCCCCGGCCCTATTTTCTATACTTTATTTTGAAACTGGGTCTCACGAAGTTGCGGAGGGACTCACTAAGGCGAGAGAGAGAGAGAGAGAGAGAGAGAGAGAGAGAGCGCTGAGGCTGGCTGCGAACCCGGATCCTCCAGTCTCCGCCTCCCAAAGTACTGGGATTACAAGTGCGCCACCACGCCCAACTATTAACCCTTTTTAAAAGTAAATTCAGTTTAAGAGAAAACAAAATACTCCAATCTTACTTCGACAGAATCTGACTTAAGAATTTCTATCTGTCTCAGTGGAGGTCTCCCAGTTTCCATATTCTTTTCTGTTGGATTCATTAAAATTTACAAAATATTCTGACAGCATCACTTTTTATTTTTGATTTATAGTGTTTATCTATAAATGCTTTTAAAAATTATTTATGCCTTCATGAAGAGACATGTTTCGGCTTAGTTTTTCTACATTCTTGGGTTTTCCTAGTTTGAATAAGTTTTTTTTTTTTTTTTTGCGCTACTGGGGATTGAACCCAGGCGCGTTCTACCTCTGAGCTACACCCCCGGCCCTATTTTTTATCCTTTATTTTGAAACCGGGTCTCACGAAGTTGCGGAGGGCCTCACTAAGTAGCTGAGGCTGGCTGCAAACCCAGATCCTCCGGTCTCCGCCTCCCAAATACTGGGATTACAAGTGTGCCCCACCACCCCCGGCTGTTTGAATAAGTTTTATTTATGCTTGTATACTATGCCATTAAATAATATTGAGTTTATCTAAAATCTTTTTGATACTTAGGTGTCTATTTGCTGGTTTTGTTGTCCTTTCTTCATGACCACTAATTCTGCTTTAGAATACCATTTCTTCCTTCTTTATAGCTTGTATGGTTTCTCCCTGGCTGTTGAATATCATGTAACCATAGAGTCATGAGTTGGTTGACAAATAATCAGTGCATTATACACACACACATAGACACACATACACACACACACACACACACGCATGCACACATACACACACACATACAGACACTTCCCTGAGATGCATATTTATATACATATATTTATGAAGATTGCGTAAATGTATTAATATGCAACATTCCTGCGTAGATGCTTAGAAATACTGACTTATGGTCAAGAACAAGAAGATAAGTTGATAATGTAATATCACCTGGCTGCTTTGGGATCCATACATAAAATACTATTTAATTTAATAACCACTTAGTAATCTGAATACAACATCGAGGCTGAGAAACTGGGTTATATTATTAATTCATGTCTAGTCCATTTGATGGAGTTTAGACCTTCTGTCTAAGAATGCATATGAATAATTTAATCAAATACAATGTTTGCCCTTTGTGTGCTCTATTGTCTAATTCTATGTATGTATAATGTGTACCCAGTCAAAAGATAGATGGGTATGATTGTAAGATTGTTAAGAGCGTAAGTGCATTTCAGTTTCTCCATCAATACATTAGATCCTCCTACACGATATACACTCTATAGTATGTAGTGTGAGTACGTGTATTTGCATTTGTGTGTTTTAATTTGAAAGTAGCCGAGAATGACGTATGCAGACAGGCTACGGAAGATTCGATTTTGCCCTAAAGGCTAGAATGACCCTTGGAGGTGGTATCCGGTTTGAGGCTGGTGAATGGGGACAAGAGAGACAGGACCCTCTGGGATGCTTCTCGCCTTTGATCATCAACATCCACCAAGGTAGCTGTGCCGCACTGAACATTTTCCATTCTTTTTTGCCCCTGTGTTCTGGTTCGGCTCACCAGCAGCAACCTGTTGATTCTGGACTAATACTCCTGGCTGGCATACGGGGCTACAGGGTGACTTAACTGTGGGAGACAGACAGAATTGTTTCCAATGTACACCTAAGGAGGCCCTCAGCAAAGCAAACATTGATTTTGGAGGGGTAGTTTTTTTTTTTTTCTCTCTATTTTCTTGCTGCCAGGAGCCTCTAAATAGGATCCCTATTTTTCCCTCTCTTAATATTAACCCATTTACAGGCTAAATGATACAGTTCAAGCCAGTAAGTCTCGCAGGATATTATAAGACACCATCACCTCCCCCGAAAGAACAGCTCCGGGGAAGGATTCAGTAGGCGATTGAACGTGGATTAAAACCTTGGAGGGAGCTCTGAGTGCCTGGGTGGCCTCTGGTTTACTGCTGGTTCACTGGGTTTCTCCTGCCTCAATGGGCCAACTCCCAGAATTATAAATCATATAGATGTGAACTTCTTCCTGAAGTAACTTGTTTGCTTTATTTATTTGGAAAATTTCGGTAACTGCTTGCTCAACGGCTGGGCTGTTGAACTTGCTATAACTGAGGCTTACTCAAGAATGTTTAGTCTTAGCACGGTGTGGTTTCCTTTAGTGACTCCCGAGCCACATTTTGAAGAGAGACGTGCTGGTCCCAAAGTATGGTGAATTCGCTTCCAGGTAACCAGCACCTCAGAATACCTTGGGTTTTGAGACAGAGTGGGTGGCGGTGGTGGTGAAGTGGAACTTCTTCCTAAACAAACCAGACCCACACAGCCGTAAACAGGCGCATACCCACACGTATCTTGATGGCTTAGGGGTCCAATATGCAAAAGCGAACACGGGTTGAAACGGGTATTTCAGACACTCATTTTTCATATCCGTAACGTAGAGGGAGTCGTGTAAACCTCTCTTCTGAAATACACGTATTCCGTTTCCCCCTGCTGTATTACATGTCTTTAAAAAAGTGTATTTGAAGAAAAGAAAATGGGTACTTTAAAATGAATCAAATCATTCATTGGTAGCAGAGATGTGAGTTTACATTTGGGGCTTCCAAGCCAAACTGTCAGAAAAGACCACATTATTCTTTGTAATTTGCCAAACAGCCTCTGGTGGAGAGCGGAGTGGGATGGAGGGCTGGGGTGGGGGAGGGGGGCTGGATTTAGGAGGAGGCGCCACTCCATATTAAGACAACCGGAGCCTACTTGTATGGCTTCTGTAACCGTGCTTAGTAGATCAGTGAGGTCATTTCTACAAACCTCCTGTAAGTCAGTGAAAAATTTCCTCTAGTTTTTTTTTTAAACTGCAGGGTTGGTGTAACCTAAAGTGGAAAATGTAATGGGCTTTTAGCTTCATGTGGATGCACAAGGGATACTTTTTGGTATCTGGATGTGGGGGCTTTTGCATGTACTAAATTGCATCAGAAACAAAATCGAACCAGAATATATAGATTGCTCAAGAAATCTGGTGCTTCAGCATGCACAAAGAAGGTGATATTTTCCCAAGATTGTTATAAGAACATCACCTCCATTTGCTCTTACAGTAAGGTGAAAGGACTAAAAAGACGCCCTTCTCCTCATACCCACCCCTCACCATCCCCAGCAGCCTGCAGGTTTTTCTATTGTCGTTATAGCATCCTCTCAAAAACTGAGCATCTTTATATCTGTGCTTGTATCCCTTTCCTTTTTTTTTTTTTTTTTTTTGCGGTACCGGGGATTGAACCCAGGGGTGTTCTACCTCCGCGCTACACCCCCGGCCCTATTTTTTTATACTTTATTTTGAAACCAGGTCTCACGAAGTTGCGGAGGGCCTCACCAAGTAGAGAGAGAGAGAGAGAGAGAGAGAGAGAGAGAGAGACAGGGAGAGAGAGAGAGAGAGAGAGCTGAGGCTGGCTGCGAACCCGGATCCTCCGGTCTCCGCCTCCCAAAGTACTGGGATTACAAGCGTGCGCCACCACGCCCGGCATTGTATCCCTTTCCTAACTCTTTTAAAGTGTAGATTGCTGTCCAAACTGCAACACTTGGAAACCAAGAACAGAATGAGGAGAGAATTAGAAATGCCAACTTCATGTTTTACCAAGTGCACCTAAGTTCCACGGAGGCAGACTGCTAAATGGGACATTAATTATTTGGAATGAGTATGAGGAGCAAGAGTGGGCGGGGGATGGCGGAAGGATGAACATGTCTCCCAAAAGTTCATGTGCTGGAAGCTTGGTCCTCAGTGAGCAATGTGAAGAAGTGGTGGGACGTTTAAAGCGCGGGGTTCCATGGGAAGCTGTTAGGTCCCTGGGGCATGCTCTCTGAAGAGATTATCATAGTTCTCCTGGGACCCTCGTTGCTCTCTGGCTCCCTGTCTTACCAGGCGATCTCTCTCTCTCTGATACACACTTCTGCCCTGGTGCCATCAGCTACGCGCTCCTCATCAGAGCTGAGCTGATTTGCATTTCCTGATGATTAGTGACATTGAGCATTTTTATATCGACCTCTTGGCCATTTGCATATCTTCTTTGGAGAAATGTCTATTCAGGTCCTTTAGTGAGGTGGTGCTAGGAACTAAATTTTTAAACCTTAGCACTACTGACATTTTAGACTAGATAATGTTATAGGGGAGCTGCCCTGTGTATTGTAGAATGTTGAGCAGCATCTCTGGCCCATACTCACAGAATGCATCAGTACCTTATCCCAGGTATAATAATAAAGGATGTCTCCAGACATTATCAAATGTCTCAAGGGTAGAGGATACCATCCTTGGTTAAGAAGAATAATCTAGAAGGGTGCACACCTGTAAATAACTTTGTAGGAGAAACAAACAAAAATTACAAGGCAACTTTTTTGTGACTTAAACTATACATTGAGAAACTGGATCAGGATCCATAAAGAACAACCAGATTGAAACTACCAGTACCTACAGCTGGGCATGGTGGTGCACACCTATAATCCTAGCACTCGGGAGGCTGAGACAGGAGGATTTCAGGTTCAAGACCTTGTTTCACACACAATAACAAAGAGGCTAGGGTTATAACTCAGAGGTAGAATATGCCTGGGTTCAATCCCTAATACCAAAAAAAAGAAAGAAAGAAAGAAAAAAGAAAGGAAGGAAGGAAGGTAAAAGACAGTCACCTGACCTACAGTAGCACCTGCCCAAGGGACTAAAAAACTTTTTGAATGGAATTGGATGAAACACCAGTTTCCATAGGACAATGAAAATCTACTTTGAAACAGTAAACTGGGACATACATTTGAGAAGTTCCCAGAATGCTGAGTTAAAAATTAAAGGGATTGATTTATTAATAAAACACTTTTAGTTATTGGGCGTCTCTTACATGCCAAGCATTGTGCCACTGTAATAAGACACTGCAATCAACCCTGGAGATACAAGAATACATGAGACAGGTTTGGTTCCAAGCGCATGGTGCTTCACTCTAGTGAGAGAGTGAATGATTTCAAGTGAACAAACAAAGGCAAGTAATCGCTGATGTTTTTGAGTGAGATGAGGAGAATAATTTGGATGTATAATAGAGCATATTTGGACAAAAGAGAATATACTGTATATAAGACAGTCAAGAAAGGCCTCTTTGAGAATGGCTCTATGATAAGAATAAGACATGTAAATAAAAAGAAGTGTTTAAAGCACAGACAATAGCAGTTTCAAAAGTTGTTAGGCATATACCCCTTACTTTTTTTTTCAGTAATTGTAATGCCACATAATTGGAACATAGTGTGTGTGTGTGTGTGTGTGTGTGTGTGTGTGTGTGTGTGTGTTTGAAAGAGAGAGATTAACATAAATTAAATTGAACAGATAAGAATCAGATCCTACAGGACCTCCACAGGTCATCATCATAGAATATAAAGGACACTGTTATGAGTGTGATGGGAGCGCCACGTTATGAGTGTGATGGGAGCACCGTGTTATAAGTGTGACAGGGAGCGCTGTGTTATGAGTGTAACAGGGAGCACTGTGTTATGAGTGTGATGGGGAGCGCTGTGTTATGAGTATGACGGGGAGCGCCGTGTTATGAGTGTGATGGGGAGTACCGTGTTATGAGTGTGATGGGGAGCACCATGGTTTGGATGTTGAAGGTCCCCCCCAGGCCATTGTGTCAAAGGCTCAGTCCCTAGGGTGGCATCACTGGGAGGTGGCGGGATCTTCCCTGTCCTGTCTGTTCGGGTGACACCTCCACTGCAAAGCCATCTCTTAGGCAGTAGTTAAACACTCTCTCTTCTCCCTTCCCCTAACATCTTGAACACGCCCTGCAGTAGCTTTGATCACGATATTTCATAACCGTGTTGGTTTGTATGTCTGTCTTTCCTGTGAGACACTGGGAGCCCGCTGAAGAAGGGATTGTTTTCGTATTTCTCTTCAGAGTTGCCAAGGTCTGATGCAGTGCACAGAATAAAAAAATTCATGTTGATTAAAGGAGGAAAAAGGGAAAAGAGAGGGAAGGAGGGATGGAGAGCCCCACTAGTTGAACACACCTCTACATGTTTCTTCCCCTCTGGCTTCTTTCAGGACTTTTTCTCTCTGTCATTGAAATTGATCACATGCCTAGGTGTAGTGGTTTTTTTCGTGGCTCTCACCTGCTTTGTTTTCTCTGAGCTTCCTGGATCTGTGGTTTGCTATCTGATATTAATTCGGGGCTCCCTCTAATCACTATTATTTCAAATATTTCTTTTGTTCCTTTCTTCTCCTTATTTTACTCCCATTACATATATGTTACACCTTTTATAATTGTCCCACAGTTCTTTTTTGTTGTTGTTGTTCTTTTTTTTTTTTTTTTTTTCGGTTCCGGGG
>PVJS01043784.1:0-16928 GCA_004027185.1 Glis glis | reverse complement strand
GCCTCAACTGGACAGTTGTTGGCCTTATTTTTAAAATAAATAAACAGGGGGAAAATGTGGGGAGCCATTTCTTTGGCTTCAGGCTCATAGATGCAAACACAGCCTTAAGAGGTATAAGCTTTGCAAAACAGGACGATAAAGACTTGTTATCTGAGGAGAGACTTGATTGTTCTTCGATCCAGGAGGTGCAAGTGACCTCTCCCACCCAGGGGACATGACTCCTAGGTGCAGGCCTGGCAAAATCCTCTATGTTCTCTCTTTGCTGTAACCTTCTTATCAATGATTTTCTTAATCTTTAATAAATATGGCTCAGTGAGCACAGTGTTCTTTTCCAAATTATCAACTGTGCCCTATGAGTAAAACAGACGAATCTTGCCCAGAAAGTCAAACTCATAACAATGTAACTTTGGCCCATAACATTCCCGCACTCTTGCTTACATCAGCCCAGAAGGGCAAAGGGCTCAAGGACAGTTGTGGATGAATTACTTCAAAAAAGAACTTTTGTGGAAACTTCATGGATATGATTTTAGAGATGGTTTTAAAAAAAATAAAAAAGAGATTTAGAAATTTAGAACAAAGGAAATTATAAAAGTATATAGTAAGAAAGCGATAAAAGGCACTATGTTAAACTTTAAACACTTGCTCTGTAGCCATAACTCCAGTTCTCATCATAAATAATCCAAGTGCCAAAACCAGGTCTAGCAGCCACCCACGGCATTATGCCAAATGAGATATATGCTCTGGCGATTTGCACTGTTACGTCTAGCAGCCGCCCACAACACTATGCCAAATGCTCTGACGATTATCTGCTCTCATAGCTTTGCACTGTTATTTCTGAAAAATCACTAAGATTGTATAAACCACAAGCATGAACAACAATCAGTTGATGATGTATTTTGTTTCCCTAATCTTTGTGTATAAAATCCTTGCCTAAAACTTTGCAAAATACACTCAAATGCAACCTCCTTGAGTTGTGTCTGTTTGTCACTCATCGCCGACTCCTTGCCCACCTTCCGAGATCCCTGTCCCATCGGTCTCAATGCTCTCCGGCTGAGCTGGTCCGTCGCAAGACTTGGATCTCAATCGCTGTGAAAGCAACTTCTCAACAGGAGAAGAAAAGCAGCAAAAACTTGATACTAAACAATAACAATTTTGAAACACGACAGAATCAAAGACAGAAGACAAAACAGAGGAAAGTAAAAAGCTCCTAGTGCCTTACCTAGGGAATGGCGGTGGCGCCATCTTGGCCAGACCACGCCAGTCACTACAAGCATTGCAGCTTCTACATGCCACCAGCAGAGAAGCCAGAGATCTGCTGTAATTTCAGCAACTGCAGATAAGTAGAGACAAAAGCAAGCAGCAGCTCACTCCACACTCAAAAGAGACCAAATGGTGGCAGCGACAGCAGCTACAGTGGTGCCATCTTGGCAGGACCATACTGGCAGCTGCCAGAATTGTGACTTCCACACAAGACCAATGGAGATGCCAGCGACCTGTTGTGAATTCAGCAACTGCAGAATAGCAGCAGGGAAGGCGAGCAGCAACTTGCTCCATGCGCGACACAGACCCAAACTGCTGTATCGGCAGAAGCGACAGCAGGGCCATCTTTGTCAGACCATGCCGGCAACTATTGCAGCTTCTCCAGCCCACCAACAAAGAAGCCAAGGACCAGTTGTAAAACTATCAACTGCAGAACATCAGTGACAAAAGCAAGCAGCAGTCTGATCCACACTCAGCAGAGTCCCCAGTGCCCAGAGGCCTGACCAGAACCTGTGGCAGTGGCTGAGCCCACCCCCTCCCCAGAGATTAAGAGCTTTGCTCAGTGAGACCATAATTCAGCGATTAAGAGCTTTGCTCAATGAGACCATAATTCTCTCCATGGGGAGACCACCCAGCATGGCCAGAGGGACTTACAGGGTCTGAGACTGTGTGAATTGCCCCGGCAGAGGTGGGAGTGGGGTCTGCTGTGGGATGCAGTAGACGTGTGGATAAGCAGACAGTCCCTAGGTGACATTTGGGTGGGACAGACTTGCAGCCTGTGGTACGCAGTGCCCTTATAGAGTCCTCAGGGATTGCCACAGGATATACAGTTGTGGTACCTGGGGAAAAATTGGACCAAACCATCCCTCTCTGTGGAAAATGTGAAGTTCCGTGTTTGCATAGAATCAGGTCTAAGCGACATCCGCCACTTCAGTAGGCAAAGAAAGACACAAGCTGGGGCCCCCTGCTGGTGACACCTGCCATAGGTGTAGACAGAGAGAGACATAAGGACAGCCCAAGTGGAGAACGTGGAGATCCCTCACACTTGCAGTGAGAGGGACAATAGCGACACTGGTTACCTGCACAGGTAGTGAGAGGCACCAGGCAAGGGTCCAAATCACTGAAGGAGACCAAGAATTGGGCCTGAAAATGGACAATATACCGAGAAAGTGAGAATAACCATTCAGAAAAGGCTATTCACCATTAAGGCTCACCTAGTAGCAACTATCTACCTACAGGATAAGATACTATAAAGGAAGAGAGATTAGACATAGGAAACCTACAGACTGAGAGAGACAGAGAACTACCAAAAGCAACAAAGGTATAAACCTAAGAAACCTGAAATCATGGGAAAGAATAGCAAAGAAACAATGAGCTCCTACAACTCCACAACAACAGAACCTACCAACACAGAAGTCCAAAGATTGCCAGAAGGAAAATTCAGAACATTAATAGTAGAAATGATACAGGATTTCTGAAAAGAAGGATCAAGTAAACAAAGACTCTGACACCCTGAACAGGAATAAAAGGGAAGCTCTGAAGGAAGTGAAGGATGCAATAATTGAAATGAAAGCAACAATACAAACCATCAACAATAGACTGGACCACATGGAAAACAGAATCTCACTCATAGAAGATGACCTCTCTAAAAATGAACACATAGTATTTAATTTAGAAAAAATATTCAACAACATGAATTGGACATTGAAGAGATCTCAGCCAATCTTAAAAGAGCAAACCTAAGAATAATAGGAATAGAAGAGGGAATAGAAGCTGAAATCAAAGGAATCAATAATCTATTCAGAGAAGTAAGATTAGAAAATTATCTAAATATAGAAAAAGAGGTCGACACAGAGGTAGAGGAAACATATAGAACCCCTAATAGACAAGATCAGAGAAGAGGTTCACCACACCACATAATAATCAAATTGACTAATGTAGAGGACAAGGAGAGAATCTTAAAGGCAGCAAGAGTAAAAGACCAAGTAACATTCAGGGGCAAACCAATAAGAATTACTCCCGGCATTCCAAACCAAGTCATGAAAGCCAGGAGGGCCTGGAGTGACATATTCCAAACTCTGGAAGAAAACAACTTCCAGCCAAGATTTATCTACTCAGCAAAGACAGCAATCAAATATGATGGGGAAATAAAAACCTTCCATGACAAACAGAAGCTGAAAGACTTCATGTCTTCCAAACCAGCACTAAAGAAAATACTCAGAGATTAATTACAAAGAAGAAATAATAAAGAAATGTGAGAACCAGAGAAACAGTGATTTCCATCAAACAAACAACTAGGCAAAGAACAAACACTACCTCAAACAAATTTAAACTCAAATGTTAGGAATTAAAACTCATCTCTCAATAATCACACTAAATATAAATGCCCTCAACTCACCAATCCAAAGACATAAGGTTGCAAAATGGATTAAAAATCACAATACATTTATATGCTGCCTGCAAAAAACACACCTTACAAATAAAGATACACACACAGGATGGAGCAAGGTAATCATGCTAATGGAACTCAAAAACAAGCACGAATAGCAATTATGATATCGACAAATTAGACTTCAAACCTAAACTTATCAGAAGAGACAAAGAAGGTCATTTCTTACTGGTAAAAGGAACAATCCAGCAAGAGGATATAACAATAGTCAACATTTATGCCCCAAACATAGGTGCAACCACTTTCATAAAAGAAACTCTTCATGGCATTAAATCACACATAGATCCCAATATAAAAATATTGGGAGACTTCAACACCCCTCTCACACCACTAGATCGATTTTCAAGACAAAAGGTCAGTAAAGATGCCTCAGACCTAAGGAACACCATAAACCAAATGGGCCTACTAGACACATACAGGATATTCCACCCAACTACAGCTGAATTCACATCTTTTTCAGCTTCTCATGGAACCTTCTCTAAAATAGACCATATCCTAGGCCACAAAGTGAGTACTAGCACGTTCAAAAAATGTGACATAATCCCCTGTGTCTTTTCAGACCATAATGGAATGAAACTAGAAATCAGCTATAAGAAGACACAGTGCAACCTCATAAACATGTGGAGATTGAACACCACACTACTGAATGAGGAATGGGTCAGAGAAGAAATAAGGGGAAAAATTAAGAAATTCCTAGAAACAAATGAAAACAGAGATACAACATATCAAAATCTCTGGGACACCCTGAAGGCAGTATTAAAAGGAAAATTCATAGCACTGAGTGTCCACATAAGAAGAACAGAAAATCACCAAATAAATAACCTAATGACACACCTCAAAGCCCTTGAAAAACAGGAACAGTCTAACCAGTAGAAGACAGGAAATTATTAAAATCAGAGCAGAAATCAATGAAGTAGAGAATAAAAAACAATACAAAAAATCAATAAAACCAGAAGCTGGTTCCTTGAAAAAATAAACAAGATAGATAAACCACTAGCCAACCTAACCAAAAGAAAGAGAGAATCAATCCAAATTACTAAAATAAGAGATGAAAAAAGTGATATTACCACCGACAGCACAGAAATCCAGAGGATAATCAGAAACTACTTTGAAAACCTATACTCCAAAAAAATGGAAAACCAAGAAGAGATTGACAACTACCTAGACACACACAACATTCCTAAATTGAATCAAAAAGATATAGAAAATTTAAATCAACCAATAGCAATGAAAGAGATTGAAGCAACAATAAGGAGCCTACTATCAAAGAAAAGCCCAGGTCCAGATAGTTTCCCAGGTAAATTTTATAAAACTTTTATAGAGAAGCTAATCCCAATACTCCTCAATCTATTCCATGAAATAGAAAGAAACGGGACTCTCCCAAATACATGTTATGAAGTCAACATTGCATTAATACCAAAACCAAATAAAGACAGCTCAAGAAAGGAAAACTACAGACCTATGTGGTTGATGAACTTAGATGCAAAACTTCTAAACAAAATACTAGCAACGTGCATTCAAAACCACATCATGAAAATCATGCATCATGACAAAGTCGAGTTCATCCCAGGGTTACAAGGCTGGTTCAACATATGAAAAACAATCCATGTAATCCACCACATAAACAGAATCAAAGACAAAAATCACATGATCATTTCAACAGATGCTGAAAAAGCATTTGACAAAATCCAACACCCATTCATGATAAAAACACTCCAGAGAATCGGAATAGAAGGAAAATACCTCAACATCATAAAGGCAATATACAATAGGCCCACAGTCAACATCATGTTGAATGGGGAAAAACTGCAAGAGTTCCCCTTAAAAACAGGAACAAGACAAGGATTTCCACTGTCACCACTCTTTTTCAATATAGTACTAGAGACTCTAGCCAGAGCAATAAGGCAAGAGAAGGAAATCAAAGGAGTACAAATAGGGAAAAGAAGAAATGAAACTATCTTTATTTGGAGATGACATGATGTTATCCTTAGAAGACCCAACAAACTCAATCAAAAGGCTCATAGAACTGATCAACAAATTTAGCAAAGTGTCTGGATACAAAATCAATTTTAAAAAATCAGAAGCTTTTCTATATTCCAACCATAAATCCATTGAAAATGAAATCCAGAAAACATTTCCACTCATGATATCCTCCAAAACAATAAAATACTTAGGAATAAACCTAACCAAGAATGTAAAAGACCTCTACAAGGAAAATTATAAAACATTGAAGAAAGAAATTGAAGAAGATCTTAGAAGATGGAATGACCTCCATGCTCTTGGATAGGCAGGATAAATATCATCAAAATGGCATTCTTCCAAAAGTTATCTACAGATTCAATGCAGTACCCATTAAATTGAAGATCATTCTGCACAGACATAGAAAAATTAGTCCTTAAATTCATTTGGAACAACAAAAAAACCCACATAGCCATAGTAGTTCTCAGCAACAAGAACCATGCAGGAGGCATCACAATACCTGACTTCAAACTATACTACAAAGCCATAGTAATAAAAACAGCATGGTATTGGCAGAAAAGCAGACACATAGACGAATGGAACAGAATAGAAGACCCAGAAACAAATCCACACACTTACAGCCAATTTATTTTTGACAATGAGCCAAAAACATATACTGGAAAAAAAGATAGCCTTTTCAACAAATGGTGTTGGCAAAACTGGTTAACCAGATGCAGAAAAATGGAAATAAACCCCACTTTCTCACCCTGCACAAGATGGGTTAAAGACCTGGAAATTAGACCACAAACCTTGCAGCTACTTGAAGAGGGCATAGGTCCAACTCTCCACCACATAGCCACAGGCAAAAACTTCTTCCACAAGACCCCAAAGGCACAAGACATTAAAAGGAGAATCAATATGTGGGATTGCATTAAACTGAAGAGCTTCTGCACAACAAATGAAACTATCAAAAACCTCAACAGAGACCCAACAGAATGGGAGAAGATTTTTCCCAACTACTCCTCTGATAGATGACTAATATCTAGAATATACGGAGAACTCAAGAAACTCACACCTAAGAAAGCAAACAACACAATCAAAAAAAGGTCAAGTGAAATAGACACTTCACAAAAGAAGAAATACAAATGGCCAATAAGTGTATAAAAAATGTTCAGCATCATTAGCAGTCAGAGAGATGCAAATCAAAACTACCCTGAGATTTCACCTAACCCCAATAAGAATGGCAATCATTAAAACACAAACAATAACAAATGCTGTTGAGGATGTCGAGAAGTAGGAACCCTAATACACTGTTCATGGGATTGCAAATTAGTACAACCACTTTGAAAAACAGTGTGGAGGATTCTCAGAAGATTGGGAATGAACCTACCTTATGACCCAGCAATACCACTTCTAGGCATCTACCCAAAAAATGGAAACCAAATTACCAGACTAATGCTTGTGTATCTATGTTTATAGCTGCACAATTCACAATTGCCAAACTATGGAACCAGCCAAGATGCCTATCAACAGATGAATAGATTATAAAACTGTGGGATATGTACACAATGGAATTTTATGCAGCCATCAAGAAGAACAAAATTACATCATTTGCAGGAAAGTGGGTGGAATTAGAGAACATTATGCTTAGTGAGATTAGTCAGTAACAAAAAGTGAAAATTTGGGTGTTCTCCCTAATATGTGGTAGCTAGGTAGAATAGAGTATAGGAAGGACTCCAGACAAAGATAGAGAAAACCTCCGATGAGCAAGAAGGAGAACTAACTGAGGGGGATGGGAGGGGGGAAGAGGGAAACACTCTAATGCACAGCATGTACACATGCAAATATACTAATCTACTATGCTGAGCATGAGAAAGAGGGAAGGGGGAGGGAATGGAGGTGGGAATTGGGGGAAGGAATTGGATGACCGTTGTGTGCATGTATACTTCTACCACCCTGAAACCTATCAAGTTGTATGATTACAATGCACCAATTAAAAAATAAATAAATTAATTAAAAAAATAAAAAGGTCTTGTGGTGTAGGTCAGATGTAGAATACCCTTTGGTTCAATCCCTGGCACCCCCCCACATACACACTGAATAAATAAACAAAATAAAAATTAAAAATAAAAGTAATAAGGAGAAATTATTTAAATCTGAAGAAATGGCAAACTGAATTTTTAACTTTGTCCTTTATAACACATTAATACAAAAGGACTACAGAAAAGTGTTTTTTTCTCATTTGCAGAACAATTATGAAATATGTTTATTATTTTTTTATTTTGGTAAAATTTACATAACATAAAACTTACCACTGCAACAGTTTTAGGTATATAGTTCAGTAACACTAAATATATTCACATTTTGCAACCATCACATGAGACTTATTTTAATTTTAATTGTATCAGATTTTCAGAAGTTTTTACAAAGTGGTTAAATAATACAGAAAAGGGTAATATGATAAGCATGCAGCACACATCCATGGCACCAGGACTCACATCAGGAAACCCTGCATTACCAGCACCCCAGGTTTCCATCTCCACATATAATATAAATAAATATATTTGCAAATAAATAAATGAAAGAATAGGAAAACTTCTGTTCCTGATAAACCTAAACATAAATATTTATAAGGTATACAGAGAGAGAGATCAAATCCATCTTTGGTGGTGAATTTTCTTTATAGTAGGAAATTCACAATAGTCTTTGCAGTAATGAGACAGATCACTTTATAGTTCTCTCAATGTTGCAGGAAAAAAATTAAAACTTTCTTTGTACTATGCTTGAAACTACTTCTGTTTGCTTGAGATTGTTTAAATAAGAAGAATGGTGTTTAAAAGCCTTTGATGTGTTCAAGAATGGAGGGGTAGAGTTTAAATCCCTCAGTAAAAATTACCCTTCCTTCTACCTAGCTTGTGTCTTTATGACACAAATCATTGTTTCCCTGTGTGTCATTTTAAGAATGTAGAGCTGTTGTCATCTGCTACTTTTTCTTCCTACTCCTAATCATTATCTCATAACATATGATATTTTGTCTTCATTTCATATGTCATTCATTATTGATGGCCTTTTTAAACAGCTGTCTCAGGGTACAGACGATCCATGGATACAAATTTGAAGGTGTATTCTGTGCTGTATTTGTTGTCTTTAACCTGTATCCTTATGTTTACAATCCTATTCTCATTCCATCCCTACCTTTTCTGATATATAACAGGGATTTCTGATAGCTCTGTACCAAATTTTTGGGGTGTGTGTGTGTGTGTGTGTGTGTGTACACTAAGCAAGCATAGAACATATAAATCACCAGGTGATTATTTATTAAGTATTTTTTTTTTTGCAGTACTGGGGATTGAACCCAGGGGCGTTCTACCTCTGAGCTACACCCCCGGCCCTATTTTTTTATGCTTTATTTTGAAACCTGGTCTCACGAAGTTGCAGAGGGCCTCACTAGGTAGAGAGAGAGAGAGAGAAAGAAGAGAGAGAGAGAGAGAGAGAGAGAGAGAGAGAGGGAGAGAGAGAGAGAGAGAGAGAGAGAGGGAGAGAGCGCGAGAGAGCTGAGGCTGGCCGTGAACCCAGATCTTCCGGTCTCCGCCTCCCAAAGTACTGGAATTACAAGCATGCACCACCACACTCGGCTATTAAGTAATATTTTTAAAAAATGGGTTCATGTCTGACAGCAAAAATTACTGGGATGATTCCAGGCTTGCTTATAGAAAAGGATGGAGTTTAAAGTTCTCAACACAGACTGTACTTTCAAATTTTTATTCACAGATTGGCTGAACCTGACATAGCTTTTAAAAGAAGACAATCAATAATGAATGACATATCAAATGAGGACACAAATCAGAGGTTAAGAGATAATAATCAGAACAATGAACAAAACGTATCCGGATGGCAACTGCTCTACAATCTTTAATGACATGCAGGGAAGCAGTGACTCATGTGGAAAAATCAGTCCGTTCTCCTAGAAACACACAATGTCTTGATCCACACTGAACAGAGTCAAGCCCTGAAGAGTGCCTGAGAGATGAAACTATGACTCCTCAGATTTACCACTTGCCAGCTCTTGAGGCTCCTGGCATCTGTTCAAACTCTCATCCTCACAATATTCTCATCTGTAAAATGAGTTTATCTATCGTGCAAGTTGTGACAAAGATAAATGGCTTTGAGCATGTAATTATCTACTTGGAATTTGCAGTACTATGTGTTTAATATATTCAAACACTCCCCACTACTCCCCTTGTTAGTATTGTGCATTTCCCTTGTCAGTGTTTGTGTTTTATCTCCAAAATACCTCTGAGAATGATTGCCTAATTACTTTCTGATGAAAAAACAGACTTCAAATACATTTGCATGATTTATATAGTAGAAATCACAGAAATGCTAGTATCTATTAAGAACATATGTATCAGGCACTACAGTAAGTCATTTAAGTACCACAATCCTGTGAGTCATGTACTTTATATGTTTTTTACTTAATAGACAACTGAACCAAGACTTAAAAGATAATGTAAATACATTCCCTAAGATTATATCATCAATATGTACTAGAGTCAAGACAAACCCATGACTTCTTTGACCTTCCCAGTTAAAAGTATGTTTCTGCTATTATTACAGAAGGCAATAGCAGCTCCATTATTTTGCAGAGCTTTAAAAAAGTGTTTTTTGCGTATTCTACATTTTATTCCTACAATAATGTGAGAGGTTTATGTTTCACTTTTCTCGTAATATTTTATTTTAACAAATGAGGAAATAGTTACTCAGATAAGTGGAACCCTTGTCCATGATTGTTGCTTAGGTAGGACGAAGCCTGAATTAATGGGAGCTTGTGTCATACTGCCAGTGAAACCCAATTATGCCATCTCTTCCCAACTCTACGTTTAGTAACATTCTTGTAGAAGCTTAAAATCATCTCTGTGGGAATATTTATGCCAGAAAAATGGGCAAATACCCCACAGGAGGGTTTTCTCCCTCTCCAGAGCTGGCTAATCAGTGATTCATTGGGAGAGCCATTTGAGAAAGATAGTGAAAACAAAGAGAATGATGTTCTTCCAATGCACTATTTCCTTTCCTCTTTATATTTTTTCAGTTTTTAAAAATATTTATTAAGTAAAGCATCAAAGTTTCTGCATATGGAGTAGTAAACAGAATAATATAGTGAACTCTCATACAGCCATCATACAGCTACAATAATGATCGTTTTACAGGGGTGAGAAATTATAGTTCAAAGGCCAAGTCCAGTCCCACTGCTTATTTTTGTAAATAAAGTTTTATCAGAACACATTCACACTCATTTCTTTGTATTTTTCCTTTGACTGCTTTCACATTACATTTGCAGAGTGAGTAATGGCAGCAGAAACCTTGGTCCTTTATAGAAAGCTTGTGATCCCCCCAGTTGTATTCCCCACATGATCAGCACCCCCTGCTCCCTGTCCACCAGCATCTTCTTTATTTTTATCATGGTATAAATACTTACTATGAGATATACTCTCTTAACAAATGATTAAACACACAATATAGTAACGTTGACTAGATGTACAATACAGACAATCCATCATGTCTGACTGACAATTATACTAGTGCTTTACTGGAATGTACATGATGTGTAATTGTGTGTCTTGTGTGTGTGTTAATGAATGACGATGAATGCATCTATACTCATTTCTCATTAAATGTAAACTCCAAGAAGATAAAAATTATTTTAATTCACAAATAGATATTAATATTCTATTTTATTTCCTAACTCATAACAAGTACTCAGTGATTGGATTTTGAAGAACATGTTCTTAAAAAATATATATAATATAAAAATACATATATTATATATTTACAGAGTAATTGTTTTAAAATTCCTTACTTACTGTCTCCATGCTATAATTCTTTTAGATCTCTTTGCTTACTAAAAGTAAAAATGGTGGCTTCTAAAAAGAGGTTGTGCCACAGCATAAAACAGCAATTCACAAACCTAGAAATTTGACTCTGGTTTTGTATCTAAGAATTGTCATTTTTTTTAAATAGTTGAAGGGAGTCAAAAGAAGCAATAAAGAAGAACAAAATTATGTCATTTGTAGGAAAATGGAAGGACCTGGAAAACATTATATTTAGTGAAATTAGCCAGTCACAGTAAGTGAAGGGTCATATGTTTTCTCTAATATGTGGAAGCTAGGGAGTAATTGTGATACCAGAGGGACTGCAGATAATGGAGGAGAAACCTCAGTGGAGCCAGGGGGGTGGTCTACGGGAAGGGGAGGGGAAGAGTGAGGAACAATGAAGGAATTACTACCATCGGCTTTGTGTACATATGTGAAAATACCAATGTCAATCTCAGTACCCTATATGGGGAAGGGGAGAATGGGGAGGGAGCCTTGGGGGGACACCAAGTGCTGTGTGCATGTATATCACTGTCAAAATTATTTCCATTATGTGAAACTATAATGCACCGATAAAAGTATATAAAAAAGAAGTATGTTTTGTGAGCCATGAAAATGATACAAAATTAAAATTTCAGTGTCCATAAATAAAGTTTCCAGACACATTATTTCATTTACATATTGACTTTGGCTGCTTTGACATTATGTTTGTATAGAGTGGTTGTGACAGAGGTCATATGTCCTGTAAAGTGTAAAATATTCAATACTTTTTACTGAAAATACTTGCATACTCCTGCTGTAGAAATGCTTCAGTGTTGGGGTTTACTTCTAAGTGAAATTCTTCTGTGATATAATAAACACTTCCCTGTATTGAGGCCAAATCTGGTTCCCTGTGTATGAACAAGGACAATGAATAGATAGGTGAGCGCTTGATCAAACTGACATAGTTAGAATCCTGGCACCCTTCTGCTTCAGGCGTGCGTCCTGAACAATTTACTTGCTATGTTGCCTTCCTGTGCCTCACCAACCTATGTGTTAGAATCCTTCTGAAAGTTAAATCAATGCTGATATTTGCATATGCATTTGTATAGTTGCATTATAGATCTTATAGGAATGTACACAATTATTTTTTTTCTGGGGAAAGTATCTCTAACTTTTGTCTTGTTTGCCAAGGTGCCTTTGACTCTCAAACACCGGAATTATTACACATTTGTTATGGTACCCACAATGAAGCAGTCTTTCATGTACCAGGTACCTACTGAAGATGGAAGTGTGGTTTCAGTAACTACTTTGAGGACTGCTTTTCCTATGACATCTATTCAGCATAGTTTCAAAAGTGCATCCTTAGAGAACTGTCCTCTTCTCTTCCTGAAACTGAATTTTGCAGTATAAATCGTACTCCTCTCCCAGAATGTAAAACAGAATTCATTTTTCTGCCTTACTTCTTCCTTTTGATAAATTATAGCCTCTATATTGAGAGATGCTATCACTCTAAAAATAACACTGTTCTGTCAGGAACCATAACCATTTCCAAGGCAACTCAAGTAACTTGCAGAGACAAAGTTGTTCTCATTTCTCCTTTTCTACTGAGGAAAAAACTTTCTGAGCAGGAACCGTGGGGAAAAGACATGTAAAATAGTATCACCTAGCTTATAGTTACTTCTGTTTGCTATCTCTGTAAGAGCAGTTTGGAAAATAAAAAAGGCTGTTGTCAAACAAAATTATTTTCAAGGCCTGTGTTGAATTTAAAATGGTTTGTGCTGAGTTGAAATAGTCTAGGAACCATGTAGTCTTGCACATAAAAGGATGACTCTATGGAAACAGGATATGGTGTGGTTTGAACTGCAGATGGAAGGGGAAATAGAGAATGGCGAACAATTAATCAAGGAATAACAATAAACATAGAAAAACAAATCTTCCAAGATAGCCTAGACCAGTGTTTGTGATCCCAACTTTGGACTTTATTTCATGACTCATTCCACTCTAATATTAAAATGAATATTTTGAAACCGGGCGTGGTGACGCATGCTTGTAATCCCAGTACTTTGGGAGGCAGAGACCAGAGGATCCAGGTTCGTGGCCAGCCTCAGCTCTCTCTCTCTTTCTCCGTGTCTCTCTCTCCCTCTCTACCTAGTGAAGCCCTCTGCAACTTCGTGAGACACGGTTTCATAATAAAGTATAAAAAAATAGGGCAGGGGGTGTAGCACGGAGGTAGAACGCCCCTGGGTTCAATCCCGGGTACCGCAAAAAAAAAAAATAAATATTTTGAAAATATTTTTCAAGGGCATTTCAATTTCAAATGTAGAAATCTATATTGAGAGATAAGATGTATTTACTGAATATTAATCATAACAGAGGAAGCTAGTCACTTTTCTTTGGTGCAAGACATGTTGGTCCTGTTTTAAGTAGTCACTGTTCACCGATCCCCCTCACACTATTTTCAACCACTGCGTACATTACTTTGGTCACACTTTTGAGTTCACTGTCTCCTTTCCTCCTTATGATCCTCATGTGAAAGTAATTTGTGCACAGATAAAGGGTTGACCAGCTACTGAATATTATAGGTCTATTCTGAAATATGAAAACAGAGGGAATCAAGTTCACAGAGGTTGAGGTATGAATATTTCAAACAGAAGGGAGGACTGAGTTCATAAATAACATCTATTTGTTTTTTTGTTTGATTGTTTTCTTTTGCTAATGATTTATATTGACCTACATTACAGAACTTACCATAATTCATCATAGGCTACTTTTATATGCTCTTCCCTGCTGTCCACATGCCCCAAATCGTAGTTTTATAAGGTCAAAGTCTATTCCTCCTTTGTTTTTGTATCCCTGTTCATCTGTCATAGTGCTTGTCATAGAGTAGGTGCACAAAATAGATTTTGTAAAGTGAAGAATGTGTACATTTTGACAGGGCAAATGGGAGAGAGAACTCATGTTCTGAGTTCCCTCTACTGACAATGGGACATATTTTAAAGGCACCTATAGAAAAAGACAGCATTTCACCTGGAGTCCTTCCCACAGCAGGCACCTGGGAAGCTTGTCCCCGAGTCCTCGCAGTATCTCATCATTATTCACTAAACTCAGAGTTGACCTTCATCCTGTGCTGAAATGAACTTAGTTTCTCTTAGCTACACAGATGACTGAGTCTTCCTCTGTTTCTCTAAAAAGACTTCTTGTTTGAAGCAGTGATTCGGTATCGCTGGTTCTCTTCCTCTCCATGTAACCCAGCCACTTGGGCACTATCGGTCATAGTCAGCTCGTCTTCCTACTTTCTAGGCCAATTGAATTTTTCCCTTGCTAGAATTTAGAGTGCTGTAAAGAAGCACTTGAGCTGAAGTAATGGGTGTTGGATTGTTCTCTCTAGCCTGGAGCAATATGTTGTCCATAACCTTTGGGAAACTGAAGAGAAGATTGTTTCCTTGACAATTTTTATTTATATATCCCTGATCTCTTTTCTCTAGGATTGAAAATAAAAGATATTTTTCAATAGGGTAGACACGATAGCGGGGAAACTTTAGATTGAGTTTAGATTTTAGCACTGTGGTTACAAGCAAGGAACCTATTTCCAAATAAGATCACATTAATAGTCAACAATGATTAGGGGCATAGAGATATTATTTGGAGAACCATACAACCCATAAAAATTGGGTTAACTATGTAATCCCAGCTACTCAGGAGGCTGAGGCAGGAGGGTTGCAAGTTCCACGCCAGCCTTAGTAACTAAGGAAGACCCCTTCTCAAAAAATTATATATTTTTAAAGGGCTGGAGATGTAACTCAGTGGTACAGTGCCCCTGGTTCAATCACCAGTACCACACACACACAAAAAATTATAAGTAAGAATTACATGTCTAAATAATACAGGAATGAAAATTAAAGTCTGAAGAAAATTTTTAAAAATGTATTTAGTTAAAGAAAATGAAGATAGGGCATATCAACCTTTATATGACATACCTAAAGCCATCTGAGAGAGAACATTATAACATTAAATACTTGCATAAGAAAAAAGAAAAGGTTTCAAATCAATAATCTAAGTTTACACTTTGAGAACCTAGAATAAAGAAAATTAAAAAAAAATAGGGGGTGGTGGTTCATGCCTGTAGTTCTGGTACTTGGGAGGCTGAAACAGGAGGATCACAGGTTTGAGATCAGCACATTGTAACTCAGCGAGACATTGTGTCATAATAAATAAATAAATATGTAAAAAGCGATAGGGGTGTAACTCAGTAGAATGTCCATAGGTTAAATCCACAGTTACACACACACACACACACACACACACACACACCAAATATCAATCTAAAGCAAGCAAAGGGAAGGAAATATTAAAAACTAGAGCAGAAATCAATCTATTTGAAAACAAAACAGCTCTAGAGAAAAACAATGACATATAAACATTGTTCTTTAGGATGATCTACAATTTACTAATTACCGGAACTCTTGCTAGATTTACTAATTTATGAGAGAGAAGATGCAAATTAATGATATTAGCAATGAAACAAGGATGCCCTCTGGACCCTGCAGGCTTCCAAATGGTAGTAAAGGAATACTGCAAGCAATTCTACTCACATAAATTTCACAAATTAGATAAAATGATTCGTTTCCTTAAAAATACTATTTATTAAGGTACCCCAGTATGAAATTCAGTAGTCATAAAATTTAAAAGCACATTGAACTTACAATTTTAAAACTAGCCAAAAAACTCCAGTTAGCAAGCTTTTAATGAACACTGATTTTACAAAGTGACTTTTTTTTTTGGTACTTAGGATTGAACCAGGGATATTCTACCTCCACGCCACACCCCAGGCCTTTTTTTTTAAATTTTGAAACAGCTAGCTAATTTTCTGAGGTTGGCCTTTAACCTATGATCCTCCTCTCGCAGCCTCCCAAGTACTAAGTTTACAGGCTTGTGGTACTGCGCTCAACTCTAAGCTCTGTTATTTCTTTTTGTGTGTGTGTGTGTGGTACTGGAGATTGAACCCAGGAACATTCTACCTCTGAACTACATCTCCAGCCCTATTTTTTATTCTTTATTTTGTAGCAGGGTCTCACTAAGTTGCGAAGGGCCTCACTAAGTAGCTGAGGCTGGCTGCGAACCCAAATCCTCCTGTTTCAACATCCCAAGTACTGGGATTATAAGCGTGTGCCACTACACCAGGCCAAGCTCTATTATTTCTTATAAGATAAGAAATTTAGCTGGGCGTGGTGGCGCACGCTTGTAATCCCAGTACTTTGGGAGGCGGAGACTGGAGGATCTGGGTTCGCGGCCAGACTCAGCTCTCTCTCTCTCTCTCTCCCCCTCTCTCTCTCTCTCTCTCTTTCTCTCTCTCTCTCTACCTAGTGAGGCCCTCCCCAACTTTGTGAGACCTGGTTTCAAAATAAAGT
>PVJS01043783.1:0-16930 GCA_004027185.1 Glis glis | reverse complement strand
GATCCTCCGGTCTCTGCCTCCCAAAGTACTGGGATTACAAGCGTGCGCCACCACGCCCGGCTAAAGTCAGTTTCTTAAGAAACAAATGGAAGATGTGGTAATCCAAAGCCTACATTCTATTGTGTAATTGTCAGCTAGATTTGGTGTCCATTGCCCTGTTTAATGAGATTTGTGCTCCCCGATTTACTATGGTCCTCACTACTCCCTAAGGGATTATCCTAAGGTGCATCAGTCATTTATTTCGTATGCATGGATATTTTGGCTTTCTGAACAAGGTGAAACAATAGGGATTTTAAATAAACAGATTTACATTTCTACCTGAAGTAACCAAATAACCAGACAAAATATTTTGAGCATCAAGTTTTAAGACACTGGACATCAGGCAATGGCAGATGGAAAACCAAGGTGGTATGTCCTTGATTGCTCATTAATTTGAGAGTCTCAAGTCTATGGTGCAGGAAGTGGAGAAGTAAAGCAGTGTCTGGTGGACATTTTGAGTTGAAGAGACAGAGCTGAGTGTCCAGGAGTCTAGAGATAGGTGCCAGAGCGAGAGAGCTGAATAGAGAAGGTTCCAGAGAACTTCAGAGGTTCCCTCTTTAGCAAAGGGCTGGCCAGTATGTACATGTAAGAAGACTACCTGTAGTTGGCAAACAAACAAATAAATAAACAAATAAAAAGCTATGCAATAGTATTAGAGGTAACAACAGTAAGCAATCACAAGACTGGAAATGGTACCTATTTCTACCAACCAGACTATAAAACCTCCAGATTCACAGTCACTGGATGCACAGATGGATCTTGTCTCAGTAATTAGGAATAATTAGCCTTAATCTAAAAACTGTCCTGGTCCTGACCAACAAATCTTAAAAGCAAGACTCAAAGAATCTGTTTCCGAGTAACTCAACTACATCCTCAAACAAAACATATATGTGTATAATATAATATGTATATAAAATATTAAGCTTAAATTTACGTGCATATATAAATTATATATATATATATATGTGTGTGTGTGTGTGTGTGTGTGTGTGCAAAAATTTTCATTTCCCAACAAAGTAAAATTCGGTGTTAGGTTAGAAGAACAGATATGCAAATAAGCAGTTATATACGACCCACAATGAGGAGAAAAACCAGCATATCAAAACTGGGCCATGACTGGAACAGACATTAGCAGCATTAGCAGACAAGGACAATACAACTGTATTTCATATGTTTAAAAAGTAAAATTGAAGTGCAGGAAATATAAAAGGACCTAAACAGAACGTACAGATGAAAACTATAATATCTGAGATGAGAAATAGTACATTAGACATTGCAGAAACAAATATTGGTAAATGTGGAACACACAGCAATAGAAACTACTCAAAATGAAACAAAAGTTTTTAAAAAAGAATTATAACAAAACAACTAAAAATATCAAGGAACTGTGGAGCCACTTCAAATAGCCTAATGTATGAATAATTAAAAGTTCCAAAAGACAGAGTAAAGAGTGTGCATGTGGAGAGGGGGAGGAAGACAGAAATAAACTAATTGATGAGATGATGGTGGAAAATTTTCCAAGTTGGATAAAAATTGTAAACCCACAGATCCAAGATGCTGGGCAAACCCTAAGCCCAAGAATCAGAAATAAAATTACCCCATTGTATATAATAATCAAATTTCTTAAAATGATTGATTAGAGATAAATGATAAAGAGAAAATCTTTTTGGGTTTTTTTTTTTTTTTGGCAGTACCGGGGATTGAACCCAGGGGCATTCTACCTCTGGGCTTCACCCCCAGCCCTATATTTTATTCTTTATTTTTGAAACAGGGTCTCACTAAGGTTGTGGAGGGCCTCACTAAGTAGCTGAGGCTGGCTGCAAACCCGGATCCTCTGGTCTCAGCTTCCCAAGTACTGGGATTACAAGCGTGCACCACCACGCCTGGCTCCAAGAGAAAATCTTAAACACAATAGAGAAAAAAGACACATTGCGTACAGAGGACCAAGTGTAAGGATGATGGCAGATTTCTAGTCGGAAATAAGGCAAGTGAGAAGAATGTAAAGTGCTGGAAGAAAAATACTGTCAATATAGAGTTCAATACCCAGCAAAACTATATTTCAAAAATGAAGGTGAAATAAAGACATTTCAGACATACAAAAACTGAAAGAAGTCAGTGCTGACCTACACTACAACAAGCACTGACAAAATTTCTTCAAGTAGAAGGGAAATGACACTACCTATTAAAAGCATGCACGAAAGAATGAAGAGTTTCAGCAATGGTACCTATGTGCATCTCTCTATAGACTTGAGGCATTTGAGTTTTCATCTCCCATTCCATATACAAAAGAAATACCTCAGTAATACTTCATCCATTTAGTGAACTGCTTTTGGATACTTACAATTGTCATGCCTTTGTTAATTACTCAGGCTACAAAGGTAAGAGAAAGAATTCCCACCCTCAGAACACTCACATCCTAATGAGGGATCAGCTATACAACCAAAGCAATTATACTACAATTGTAACAGTGCTATGGCATATGCATGCCCCAGTTCAATGGGAGTGGGAAGGCAGGAGTAATTTTCCTCATGGTAGTCAGGAAAGAAGTAAATATTAAAATATACTAGGGGTGGTCAGATGAAAAATGGGTTGCAGGATACTCTAGGAGTGGGGGGCATACTACAGTGGTACAGGGCACCAGTGAGGTTGGCGAAGCTACCAGTGGGTCAGAGAGGCTGAGTCATATACACAAGGGAGCTGAAAAAAAGAGGCTAGAATATTGGGTAGGTATGTGTGGGTCACAATTTATAAAGGTCCTGTGAGCCATTAAAAGGAGTCTAAGAATGTTAGTGAAGTGGGTACACCAGAGGCAACATCAAGGTAACTTTTATCTAGGATCTTTTCAGGGAAGTATGAAAGATGACTTAGAGGGGGGTCCAGATGGGGGCATGGGACCAAGTTAGGAGATGGTGGGCATGATCCTCCTCACAAAATAGGAGTTCCCTTAGGGCTATGGCTATGAAGATGAAGGGTAGAGGAGATTTAACCAGAGCAGTAGAAGAACAGAGATAAATAAGACACTTTCAGCTAGTAAGAGATCCTTTTTTAATCTTAAGATTAAGCTCAGCTGAGGTCCTTGAGCTATGCCTGAGTACCAAGAGAAGGAGATGGGGGTGAGAAGTAGCTGCCAGATAATGTAGAAGAGAGAGTTGTAACACTCATGTTGCAGGGAGGGTAGAAATGGGATATTTCTTTAGCTATTTCAGAAATGAAACAAAAACTTAGCCTGTGGTACAATACCTTCCACTGTGTTTTAATGTATACTCCAGACAAGCTACGAGGTCTGCCCATGGAACATGGGAAATAATATCTAAAAAGATATCAAAGGAAGATCCACGCTACACTGATTAACTCACAGAGTTACTGTCTTTCTTAGGAAAAAATGTATAACAAGTACTGGCTCCAGATCTCCTTCTAATGAGCCATGTGACCTGGGACACATCCCTAGACCACCCTCAGTTTCCCAAACAATAAAATAAAATGGGTTGCATGGACTGTGCAGGCTCACTAGTTTTGAAATACTATTTTAAAAATTTGAACAGGCATACAGGAGAGCTTA
Organism: Glis glis; assembly: GCA_004027185.1. Classification (NCBI taxonomy): domain Eukaryota; kingdom Metazoa; phylum Chordata; class Mammalia; order Rodentia; family Gliridae; genus Glis; species Glis glis. Next base: position 13,332 of record PVJS01043783.1, on the reverse strand, counting down.
GTGAGAAAAAGTGCAAACTTAGAGGTCAGATGACTTGAAACCTAATTCTTCCATCCATGAGCTATAGACTGTGGACAAGTTATCTTAGCTCTCTGAGGCTCAGCTTTCTCACCTATAAAATGGGGATAATAATATAAGCTATCTTGAATGATCAATGGGAAAGTTGGAGGAAAAATAATATGCACTGAATAAGTGTTAACTACTCTTCCTTTATATAAAATCTCAATTAACACCTTTTTTGTGGCATTGGAGATTAAATTCAGAGGCATTATTCTGCCTCTGAACTACACCTCCAGTCCTTTTTAGTTTTTGTTTTGAAGTTGGATTTCACTAGGTTGCTGAGAGTCTCGCTAAGTTGCTGAGGCTGTCCTCGAACCTGCGATCCTCCTGTTTCAGACTCCCAAGTACTGGGATTACAGGCATGTGCCACCACGCCCAGCTGGTTTTGAACCTATGGTCCTTCTTTCTCAGCTTCCCAAATACTGGGATTACAGGCATGTGCCACCATGCCCACTTAACACTATTTCACATATGTCCTAATTATTCTATCTGTGGAGAGAGAGAGAATTAAAGAAAGGGCATGGTGCTTTGGAGTGAGGGAAATTCAGATTCTAAAGCTGATGTTGCCCCTTCTCAGCGGTGGGACCTTGGGGAAGCCACTTCAACAGACTGAATCTGAGTTTTATCATCTATAGAAGGGAAAAGGAATAACTCTCAGGGAATGGGGAATATTAAAGGAACATAAGTTGCCTACCACTGTCCTTGATATATAGGTATATTCAATACTTACTCAATTTGTTTCCTTGTGCATGGGTTGATTTGTCTTGATTGATACCCAAAAGGGCTATGGAAAAGAAGTTGTGTTTATGTACAGCAGACCAAAATAGGATTATACTTCTCTGAATATCTCTATTTTCTTCCTTGATGCTTTAAAAAAATCATTTTTAAACAGATTTTGAAGAGAACAGATTCTGGCGAGGAAGACTTTCACTCTTGGAAGTATAGCCCTTTCTCAGGACATGGTTGATCCTAGGACATCCCCAATATTGTAATAACGGTGCTTCTTTTTTTTTTTTTTTGCGGTACCAGGAATTGAACGCAGGGGCGTTCTACCTCCGCGCTACGCCCCTGGCCCTATTTTTTATACTTTATTTTGAAACCGGGTCTCACGAAGTTGCGGAGGGCCTCACTAAGGAGAGAAGGAGAGAGAGAGAGAGAGAGAGAGAGAGAGAGAGAGAGAGAGGGAGAGAGAGAGAGAGCTGAGGCTGGCTGCGAACCCGGATCCTCCCGTCTCCGCCTCCCAAAGTACTGAGACTACAAGCGTGCGCCACCACGCCCGACCTTAACGGTGCTTCTTAAAGAAAACAATGAAGGCTTCCTTTGCAGGGCCTGGGTTAAACCTCACAGAGAGGACCTGGGTGTGGTCTGGTGAGATTGGTAGAATACACGTTAAAATCTACTGATTCCTACTTGGAGCTTATTAAAGGAGATGTTAGATTTTATATTTAAAGCTACAGTGTATCTTAAAAAATAAGGAAAGGGGAACTTTGGGGTGGGTAGTGTAGGTAGCAGATTGGTGTGGTATAATATTTTTAAAAATTTCTTCTCACTGTCCCCATGGCCAAGAGCAGAGTTAGGCTGGGAAAAGCTAAGATCCAGTCAGAAGAGTAACTCATAGCCAGGAGTGGTGGCTCACGCTTGTAATCCCAGTACTTGGGAGGCTGAGATGGGAGGATCACAGGTTCGCGGCCAGCCTCAGCTACTTAGCGAGGCCCTCCACAACTCAGTGATACCCTGTTTCAAAATAAGGAATAAAAAATAGAGCTGGGGGTGTAGCTCAGAGGTAGAATGCCCCTGGGTTCAATCTCCAGTACCACGCAAAAAAAAAAAAATAATAATAAATAAAATAAAATAAAGTAATGCAGAAGTATCTGTTTTTGTGTCTGTCTTCCCGATGGGACTCTGAGTCTTACAGGCCTCCTCCATGGAGGCTTCCTCCTCTCACTCTTGATCCTTTTCCTCCAATGCAAGTTCACACAATTTGACTTCATGGCTCAGCTCCACATTGACACTGGTATATGGCCTTTGAAAAATACTTCTCTCCATGTCTCTCCTTTTTTTTTTTTTTTTGGAGGTACCAGGGATTGAACACAGGGGCATTCTACCTACAGGCCACACCCCAGCCCTATTTTTTATTCTTTATTTTGAAACAGGGTCTCACAACGTTGCAGAGGGCCTCACTAAGTAGCTGAGGCTGGCCGCGAACCCAGGTCCTCCGGTCTCAGCCTCCAAAGTACTGGGATTACAAGCGTGGGCCACCACACTCGGCTCTCTCTCCTTCTTTATTGGTACAAATGGTACTACTTGTATTTGTCTACCATTCAAATGGTTGTTAGACACCAGCAAAACACTACATATCAAAATGTAGGCAAGCAGGACATCGGGGAGAATTGGGAAGACCATGCTGCACCCTTACATGATGATTTCTCGGCCACACGTGATAGTCCACCATGGCTAAGACGGCAGAGAGAAGCTCTTCCTGACAGCCATCTCAGCATCTCCCTGGCTTTTCACTGACAAGGAAGAATTTGGAAGCTTTGGCTCTTGGTTTAAGGAGGTTTATCTTTTAAGATGAGAAACCTTGTTCCTTTAAGGAAGGATGAAATGAAGAGCAGAGAGCAAGACTGAGTGCAAGTGAGTGCTGGAAGGAAGGGCCAAGGCCAGAGGACTAGAGAGAGTCTGCCCAGAGCACTGTGCTGTGGCAGATGCAGACACCTGCTCTGCCCCAGGGCCTGGGAACCTGCCATCCTGGGAGGGGCCAGCAGACAGTGTGAAATTGGACTCAAGGGAGTAAGGCTTCCACATCCCACCATGGGAGGGAGAGGAGGAAAGTTGGCCCACGGCTCTTACTTTGCAAGCTGTGGCAAGAAGTTCACTTTCGATCATAAGCTGATGTGCAGCTCCCCATGTGACAGTACAGCCAACAGAAATAGGATTTTCACCAGACAATGCCTACTCTGTGTGTGGTGTGGTCTCCTGCCTGCCTGCCTGCCTTTATTTTATACTTTCTTATTTCTTGTGTGATCAGCAAATTCGATTTCAAGACCCACTACTGGGCTTTCACTCACAGTCAAGTAGAAAGGACCACCGAAAGGGAAAATTGAGGGGCCGTATCAAAGATGGGCTGAGACCCCTTATTTTCCCTCACTTCCCTACCTTATTCCCTTCATAATTACAAAGTTCCTGCTGCCTTTCCTCCTCTTCCTCTTTCTCTTCCTCCTTTTTGTAAAAAAAAATACAATTTCATGAGTGTCAAAAATAACAGGAGTTATTTCATAAGCTTTCCTCATCATAAGAACCACCCGAGAGCTGGGTGGTGTTACTGAGCCCAAGAACTCTCCCTGCGATTCTGATCAGTTAGGTCTAGGGTGGGCCTGGTAATTTGTGTTTGTAACAGTGGCACCTAGGCACCTGATGTTGATGCCCACCAGGGATTCCCTAATCAGATGCAACTCCTTATTGTGCCAAGATGGAATTTGGGATTTAGGAAAGGCAAATGACTTTTTGAAGTCACATGAAGGTACTGCCCTTGGGTGAAGGACATTGTATCATAGAGTCTTTTTGTTTGCAGGTTCGGGCACAGATGAAGACTGGCTCATTAAGACTGGCCCATCATGTAGCAAGTTAGGGATGTAATTGGGCTGGAACCCATGTCATCACAGCTGCCACCTTCCTGCAATGGCCTGACTTCCTATCTGAGCTCAAGCCCCCTTTCAGGGCCAGCACAACTCTCAAACAAGGGGAAGCAGAGAGAATTACTGTCTAGGGCTGCTCTCTGTCAGCCTCTTTGCCTCTTCCCCTGGTCCAGAGTGAGGCTTGGGGTTTGTGGAGAGGAGGGAGAATGAGTCACCACTGGCCACTCACTGTCACTTGGTCTGCTGGGGGTGGAGTGCAGCTTTGTAGGTTTGCAGGCAGGGTGGCAACCACCTGCCCTCCGTGCTGCCTAACCATGCACCCCCCCCCCCGCTCTGGTCCTGCTGCCTCAGAAGGCACTCTCTGAAGCCCACTGAAGCAGGAGGGGCCTGGGAGCCCAAGTTTTGCTGCAAACCTGGCTGCCCCGCCCATCCTGCTCCCTCTCAGTATTGGCTGCTCCTCCGTGGGGCCTGCGGTTTGACATTTCCTTCCTTACCCAGTTAAAGCCCCAGCAGCCGCAGCCTGGCTGTTAGAGATACTGGTAAGAAGCAACACCACAGAGAGCATGAGGCCTTTTAAGATCTAAAGCAGCAGCATGAACTGGTCAGCCCCAGCAGGCTCTGTGGGATGGGGTCCTCGAGGCGAGGCTCAGCCCCACCTCCCCAAGGCCTTGCTGAAATGTCACCTCCTTGTTGAGGCGAATTGTTTTCAATCTCAACTCCACCCTCCCCCTGCACTCTCCCTCCCCCTTCCCAGCCTCCTCCACCAGTGAATGTGTATATGCATGTTATGCACTTATTTCAAATTTTACTTCCTTAAATATGCATTGCTTATTGTCCGCCTTTCTTTATGAGCCATGAGCTCCTGAGAGCTGAGGTCTTTGCTTTGTTCATGGATGCTCCTTGAGCACCCAGCAGAGCTCCTGGCACTGAGGTCTTTAATGTATATTGCTGAATAAAGAGGCAACTGAATGGAAGTGGCTGCCACAGCCAGCATCGCCTGACCTGCAGGATGCAGGACACTAACAGGGCTCCCCTGACCACCCTGTAGGAGACCTTCAGCATACCTATCGTCTTCTCTAAACAACCATTTAAAGGATCCCAAAATAATATGTCACAAACATTGTGATCAGAAGGTGACTAGGAAGTCCTCACCCCTGCTTTGAAGTACCTCTCTCTCTGGGTGGTCACTAAAGTCTGAAATCCAGCAATGACATTATTGTGCAGGATTACACATTGCCCTCTCTCCTCCTCTCTCCTCCCCATCTCCAGCATGTCTGTCAGATTGATTTGCTCTGTCATCCTCATGAGGTAGGAGTCTTCTGATCAGCATTATCCTGGAACATGGAGAAGTGGGGGGTTGGAGGCCTGGGGTGATAAAGGAAGCCAGAGTGGTGCTTTCTGAGGACTAAGGACTCCTTCACTAACTTCACAAACTTGTTTTAGTCCAAACTTGCTACCTCGAGGTGGTCATTAGGCAGAAGAAAGGTAGATCACAGGTCACTCTCAAGATGGCTAAGGCTCAGCAGTGTCCTCTCCCCGGCACTTGTAGCATAAAGTGAATTAACACAGGATATGGTGCACGGAATGGGTGCTGGCTTGGAAACAGGAGAGGCTGGCTTGTGGGTCTGCTATGTGCTAAGACAGGTGGTCCTCATGGTCTTCATAATTAACCTACTATGCCCCTTATTTTGTCTGGGCCTCTGTTGCCTCTTCTGTAAAATAAAATTTAACCTGATAATCTCTGAGGCTTCTTCCAGTTGCACTAAATCTCTAGGAAGCAAAGGTTTTAGATACTGGAGTAGATGCTGGTTGCCAGGTCATGCTTGAGAATTGGTTCCAATGGCAAAGGCCCTTCCTGTCCCAGGGTCTGGGGATTTACTAGTTCAGACATGGAGGTACCTGAGTATCTTCAAGTGTCTTGGCCAAGGTTGGTATCGGGATGGGCAATTTAGGAATCTCTCACTCTGTGGGCTGTGTATTTATTAAGAATACATTCCCAAGTTTCTATGAGAATCCATGTCACTAAATGGAGGAAGGGGTGGGGAGAATAGAAAGAGATAGCAGGACAAAAAACACCCCATTAAAGTGTTGTGATAAGAAACAGGAATTGGGTAGCTGATTCTTCTGGATCTAAGAGATGATTTGATGATTCCTGAGAGCAAGACATCAGCACAAGGATGTTCAACCAATGCAGCTACCGTATCCACATCTGAAGGCTGCAGAATTTCAGAGGAGGGGGAAGCTAGGTATGAGCTGATGAGTCTTTGAGGAGGGGCTCTGAGCTAGACTTTGATGGTGAGGCCAGACACAGAGCAGCAAAGAGGAGAGAAGACTTCCTGGGCAGGAGATGGAGAACTGGCAGGTGCAAGGGGAATGGAGTGGCAAGTTCTGGGAGGAGGTAGGGAGACCCCTTGGAGTTGAAGAGAGTCTGGGTCCACAAAAAGAAGGCCAACCAAAATTGGTCCAGGTGCACTGAGGTAATACAGACCAGGGAACTACAGGGCTCGGCGAGAAGGCTGGGGCCGGGAGGAGGTAGATGGTTTGCTCCCTTCATCTGTCTCTTCATCTTGTAGGATTCTCAGTAAGTTAAGTCAAGAAATCAACAAGAATGAAGAGAGAAGGAGCATTTTCACACGCAAGTAAGTGGGGCTTGGGGTTGCTCTAAAGAAACCTAACAATGTTCAAAGCCCAGTTGAATGTTAAAAGGAAGCCACAGAACTGGGTTTTGCCCCACTGTGTAACCTGCAGAGGTCCCCTCAGTCCCAGGGGTCTTGAAGATGGTGCTCAAGGATGGGGGGTTCCATCTCCCTGTCCTGTATCTTGCCCCTAGGTCCAGGACATCAGGGGAACTTCCTCTAGAACATCAGGCAGTCCCAAGCTCCCAGTTGTGCCACCAGTGTGGCTTTGATGGTTTCCAGAGTCTGGGGGGCAACCTGACCCTGGTTACTGAGCAATGAGGACACAAGTCCTGGGCAGTGAGACAGGCCCTCCATGGGGCTCCTCTTGCAGGGCTGGATTGAGCAAGGAGGGAGAGCTCCTTAAGTCAACGGGACTGTTAATACCATGCTGTTTGCCTTTGCAGACCCCAAGTCCAGCGGTTTCCTGAAGAGACAGGTAAAGGTGTCAGGGCTGAGAGGTGGTTGCTTTAAGAGGTGCTAGGTACTTTGATTATTCTGTCTTCTGGTTCCTGGCACTTCTTGGGAATCATGTAGGTGACCCTACTCATTTGCCCGTCAGCCAGGTTTTACTCAGAAAAACGTTTTTGTATTTTTGTCGCAGTTGAGGGGAGGAAAGATGCCATTCTGCAGGGTCCCTGGTTTAAGGCCCCTGCTCAGCTGGGCATCTCTGCAGAGACACATTGAGGAACTCTGGGAGTTCTGCAGGGGAGCATCTGAGCTGAGCCAGTCCCTCTTCTTCTGAGGCTTTAAAGCAGTTTTCCATGGTTAAATTGCTTGTAGTGTTGAGATGCAAATCCCTGGGCCCCACCTTCAGTTCAGCTGAATCAGAAGCCCTAAGGTTAGGGGCCCAGGTATCTGCATATTTTAGATACTCCTAGATGACTTTCATGCACATGACTGATTGAGAACCACTGTTGTTTTCTTGTAAGAATAAGATCTTCAGGTAGGAATTCTAGGGCTGATAGTAAATTGCTATCATAGTCTGTTTTCTGTTGCTATAACAGAACACCCAAGTCTGGGAACTTTACAAAGGAAAGGGGTTTATTTAGCTCACAGTTGTAGTGATGTAAGAACATGGTGCTGGCATCTGCTCAGCTGCTGGTGAGGGCTTCATGGCAGATGGCAGCACACGGTGGGATCACCTGCAAGAGTGGCAGGGGGCACATGAGGAAATGACCAAAACACCAGGGGTAACCTCGCTTTATAACAACTCACAGTAAGTAATCCAGTCCCCTGAGAACCAAATCGCTCCTGTGGGACCTGGTCCTATCTCAAGAGACATAACCCAGTCTCTGGAGAAAGACATTAATCCATTCATAAGGGTAGAGTCCATGACCTAATTATCTCTTAAAGGCCCCAACACCGTTACATTGGGGATCAAAGCTCAACACGAGTTCTGGTGGGAGAAATCATATCCAAACCACAGCAGTTGCTGACCCCAGGTGTGTAGAAGACAGGGGGAAGGCCTGGAATGGGGCACCGGTGGGGGCTGCTCTGTCTTTCCTTCATGTGGAGCTTCTTTGGGTGCTGATGCTGTTGTTGTCTCCTCCCACAGAGAGCCACGAAGAGGACAATGGGGGCTGGTCATCTTTTGTGAGTATGGGGCAGGCTGTGCTTCCAATCTTCCAACAGTGTCCAGAGTGCCTTTGTAATGAGAACACAGCATATTGCCAAAAGGAGCAGGGCCTCTAACAAGATGTTGCCACACCCCATCCAGGGCTTACAAAATGTGTTCTACAGAGTTCCAGGCAGGAAATATTTGTGTCTTTGCAAGCCATAGGTTCCTGTGTCCACTACTCAGCTGCTACTAAGGTACCAGAGCAGCCATGGACGATGTGCCAAAGGATGGGCTTGTCTGTGTACCAACAAAGCTTCACTCATAAAAACAGCATGGGCTGGACTTGGCCCTTGGGCCATTATCCATCCCACAGAAGTCCTCCCCCTGTTTCCATCCCAACTCCAAAATTTCTTTCCTAGAAATCTATGGGAAAGTAATTTTTTTTCTCATGGACTTGAGTCCCCATCGTGGCACAGAGGAAAAAGGATTTCAGAATGGACTATTAGCCCTGAAAAGACCTGCATGGCAGTTGGTTTCTACATTCGAGGAGTTTTAGTGACCCCTTTAAGAGTCTGATGGGCTATGTGCATCCCCTTCCCCAAAACTACATCTAGTCACCACCCAGGAAGCTAGACGAGACTAGAGCCCTCTAGCTAGTTAGAAGCAGACCTGGGGCCCAGGCTGCCTGACCCTCTGGCCAGTGGTTTTTCAGGTAAGCGGTGCCTCTAGTACCTTTAGAAAGCAGGATTGTGGCAAATGAAAACATTTTATCTGAAAATTTTTTTTTTTTTTTTTTTTTTTTGCGGTACCGGGGATTGAACGCAGGGGCGTTCTACCTCTGCGCTACGCCCCCGGCCCTATTTTTCTATGCTTTATTTTTGAAACCGGGTCTCACGAAGTTGCGGAGGGCCTCACTAGGTAGAAAGAGAGAGAGAGAGAGAGAGAGAGAGAGAGAGAGAGAGATCACACGCACGCGCATGCGCGCTGAGGTTGGCCGCAAACCCGGATCCTCCGGTCTCCGCCTCCCAAAGTACTGGGATTACAAGCTTGCGCCACCACGCCCGGCCCTGAAAAATTTTTTTAAGAAACAAAGCTTGTGCTTTCGATGGAAAAATGAAGGAACACAACAGATTTATTTTGTACAAAGGGAAAAGAAGGCCAGAGTTTCCCCAAATATGTTTATGTCTTTGCCCAGAAGCTGAGCCAGTGCCACTGCTTGCCATGAGCCCAGTTGTGCTCAGCCTGAGGCTAGTCTTCAATCTTCTCTGTACACCAGGGTTTTCCAATTGTGGGTGGCTAGAAAATTTTGTAGTTCCATTAAGCACCCAGCTCTTCATGGGGACTGCAAGGACATGGGCAGAGATGAAGGACCCCACCATGTGAGCATTTTTCAGTCTGATAACACATATGACATAATATGATTTGCAACCCAAACATGTGCTCACATGTATGGTCAAAGGGTCAGGAGAAAAATCACTGTTCTAGAAGCAGGGAGAAAAGGTCTGTCAGTTGAGAAAGGTTTATAGAGATGGTGGAAAGTCAGGAGTCATGGATCTAAGGAGGGAAGCCGGGGCTGGAGATGGCCATCTGTCGGCAGCTGAGGCCACTGCTCTGAATCCTGTGCTTCAGAGGTTTGGTCCACCTGCTCTTAAGTTACAGAAACATTGATGGGGCGGAGAAAAGTCTTTTTCAGAGTTTAGGAAGGTATTTAACCCTCACTTTGCCCTTGTAGTTGTTTTTTAAAAAGATGTTTCTCAAGCTGAAAATGCACACAGGAATCCTTCTATTGAATAAGGAAGACACTCTTCTTTAAGCCACCTATTGAAGCTGTCAGGATTTCTAGGATATCAGTATATTGCCTTCCTTGAAAAGTTGCAACTTCCTGCTGCTTCTTTCCCTGCTGCCCTTGACTGTAGAGCCCTTGGGCATGTTTATCTACCCACTTGACTCTGGCGTGACAGTGATGAGCCACGTGCCACTTGTGCCTCCTCCGCTGGGAAATCATTACGATGACTGTCCACTTTCATGGTCTGCTTCAAAAGCAATCACCCAGCACCTTGGGTTTCCTTTCCCTGAGACTCACGAAGAAGCAAAATTAAAACTCAATATAAAATCTAAACTTTGGAAATTCTTTTCCAAGAAAGCAGTTTTAAGCACAATGTCAGATGTCACAAGTAATATCCTGTCACTATCATTTCTATACACTTGCCTTTCAGCAGAAAGACTAGCACAGCGGCTGACCATTCCCTCTCACACACATCTTCATCTGCCTTCCAATTAGCAGGCTTTGCTTGTCTGTTTCCCTCCATTAGCTTGGCCCTCAGCACTGCCATAGGTTATAATGAGAAGAAATCTTTTGAGCGGCAGATGCACTAAGAACAGAAGTGGCAATTTACTCTGCATCATCACAAATGCTCCAAGCGTTGGTTCTTTCCCTTGATGATGCCTGGAATATTTCCTCAAGACAGAGTCCATATCCCGCTGCCATTCCAGCATCCTCCTCATTCCTTCTCCTTTCTCCACTGTACACAAAGATGTGAAGGGAAAACGCTCACCTAATAGAAGACCTTGACTCAGGTGCCAAGTCCATGACTTGCTGGCCCCGTGTCATTGCATTCCCCAAACTCAGTTTTCCCCTCTGTACAACATCTCACCTTCAGCCGCCTGCCCCAGGGGTGAGCCTTTCTGTGGCATGGCAGAAAGAGAGAGCAGACACAGGCACACAGAGTGTCGCGGCTCCTCTGAGCTGCTCTGAGCCCATTCTGTTGGCAGGAAGAAGATGACTATGAAAGCCCTAATGATGACCAGGATGGGGAGGATGATGGTGACTACGAGTCTCCCAATGAGGAGGAAGAGGCGCCTCTGGAAGATGATGCAGATTATGAGCCGCCACCCTCCAATGATGAGGAGGCTCTGCAGAACTCCATCCTGCCTGCCAAGCCTTTCCCAAACACCAACTCCATGTACATTGGTAAGGCCTGCCTCCTGACCCCTAGACCCCCGCAGCCCCCAACCGGGCCCCCAGCTCAAATACCTGGATCTCTCTGTTTGCATATATGTGCATACATGTGAGCATGTGTCTGTGTGTCTACACGTGTGCACATGTGCACATTTGTGTGTCTGTGGAAGCATGCAGGAACATGTATATGTTTCCTTTTTTACACTTTTGTCTGAAAACACTCCCTCCTGGTCCTGCTGGAGTTAATTCCAAAGAGGTCTCTTTGATTGACAGCATCTCTGATAATACCTGTTCCTGTGAAGTGGGATGAGGGTTGCTCTCATGTACAGAGAGAAAAAATACAAATTGGATAGGACAAGGGGCAGGCAGGGGACTGAGGACTCACCACAACACACACGCACATGCCCGCTGCTGTCTTGCAGGACTCAGACTGGTTTTGTTGTGGCTGGGGCCCAGCCTGGCACAGGCAGAGGTCTGGGGGACAAGGATCAGGTGCTCCTAGTGCCCCAAGCTGCACAAAGCCGGGCTCAGCATCTGTTCCTGGAGCCCTCTGAGCCTGGCCAATGCTCAGCTTGGTTTCACATTTCTCCTTTTATTTCAATGTTCTCGTGTTTGTATAGATCGACCCCCGACTGGGAAAGTCCCTCAACAGCCTCCTGTGCCCCCCCAGAGACCAATGGCGGCCCTCCCTCCCCTGCCGACTGGCCGGAATCACTCGGTAGGCCTTTCCCTTCCCCTTTCTTTCATGACACTTTGTGCTGTGTCCACTCTAGTTGTTTCTTCTACCATACAGAAAAGGAAACTGTAAACATCCTTATCTAATTCTAATTTTGTAAGAAAAGATCATATCCAGGCTGTGAAAACACATACCCAAGTACTCAGTGCTTCTTTTGGGGGAGTGAAATACTAGTGGTTTCTATTCATGTCATAATGATTATTGGCATTTTCTTTGTAACAAAAACAATATAAACTCTCTCTCTCTATATATATATATATATAATTTTAAAAGTTCCCTTCCAATAGTCATTGTGCTATCATTTCCCACTACTTGAAATAGGTGAAAACTGTAATGTTAAATAATCCCTTGAGGCTAGAGTACTTCCTGGTTGTGTGGGTTGCAAACGTTGCCCTCTATTATAGAAAGACTTATGCCACCTGCTGGCTGGATCCTGAAATTCACGGGATAAAAGCCTTCAAACCACAAGATTTACAATACAATGAACCCAGGGAGAAATGGGAGGGAGCAAACCCCTTTCCCTTTCCCACAAGTAGTCAGTCTGGCTCCCAGGGATCTGATAAGTTCCCAGACTGACCCTGAGAAGCTCAGACTAAAGGAGTCAGTAGCTGGGAATGTGTTCTCTTCAAAAATGACCTGAGCACTTTAACAACTGTGGCAAATAACAAAGTGTTAGGACTAGAAGGATGGAAAGGATGGATTTTATACCAAAACTCAAAATCCAGACCACACCCTAGTTAGGACTTACCATGTACGAATACATGGCCCCCACCTGCTTGTGCAGTTCCAGTGCAAAGGGGGTTCGTGGAGCTGAATCTATCTACAAATGCATTTTGCTTTTGAAATCTGAAGACCTTCACTTCTGATACTGGGATGCAGAATTCACCCCTTCAATGAACAGATACTGAATGGGCAGCTACTTTGTGCCAACCAGTATTCTAGGTGCCCGGAATAGAGTGTGAACAAGACAGAGTCTCTGCTTTCATGAATTTTTCACTTGGGTCAGGGAGAGAAGATAATAAGCAAGAAAACAGATGTAGAAATGATTTGAGTAGTTCTGTGTGGCTAGGAAGAAAGGACACCAGGAAATATGATGGTGGCTAGAGAGGTGACATTGAGCTGGGACAGAATGAGCCAGTTGTGGGAAGATCTGGGAGAAGAACATTCTAGGCAAAGGAAACACAAACATGGAGATATCCAAGAAGACACAAGTTGGAAATTTTCCAAGAACTGCAAGAAGACCCTTGTGGTGGGGGTCCGTTGAGCACTGGAGAGAGGAACATAAAAGGGGGTTGGGGATAGACAGGTGGCTTCAAATATGACAGAATCCATTGGAGGGCTTAGCAGGGAAGTGACACACTCACCCTACCGCCATGCAGAAAACCTTTGCATGAAACAGTAAGGTTCAGGAAGCTCAAATAGGAAGCTACCAAAGTAGCTTAGTGAGAACTGGAGATGGCTGTGTGTGGGTGGAACATGCAGGTAGAAAACAGCAGACAGATCCTGACATATTTGAAAAGATAAAGCCACCAGGTCTTCCTGATGCATTGGAAATACTTCCTAACATTTGGATCTTCTTTTATGCAGCCACTACCCCCACCCCAGTCCAACCATGAAGAGCCTAGCAGAAGTCGAAACCACAAAACAGCAAAGTGTAAGCACAAGAGCTGCCCTCTCTGCCCATCAGCTCAGCCTGGCCGCCACTT
>PVJS01043782.1:0-16931 GCA_004027185.1 Glis glis | reverse complement strand
GGAGGAGGAGGAGGAGGAGGAGGAGGAGGAGGAGAAACTATATCTTAGATGATTCCTTAAGGATGATAGTTATTTATTTATTTATTTTTTGAGGTACCAGGGATTAAACCCTCTGCCTCTGAGCTACACCCCCAGCCCTATTTTTTTATTCTTTATTTTGAAACAAGGTCTCACTAAGTTGCAGAAGGCCTCACTAAATAGCTGAGGATCCGCAAACCCGGATCCTCCGGTCTCAGCCTCCCAAGTACTGGGATTACAAGCGTGGGCAACCACGCCTGGCTGGATGATAGTTATTTAAAAGATAAAATTAAAACTCCACTTAGGGGACCCATAGTCAGAGGAATGCTATTCCAAATACTGTAGTAACTAATCAGAACATGCACCAAGCAAATGAGAACAGAGGCCAGCCACATATCACAGATAGTGAGGCAGGGCAGAGGACGTGGGGACAGGAAGGGTTAAAAGAGGCCTCTGTATAAAGAACAAAAGCATGCCAACCATGACCAGGCAAGGACTAGGGAAATCAAACAGAACTTCAGTCCCTTCTGTGGGCTGCATTTTGAGGGCAACCTGTGTAAACAAGGATGGGGGGAGGTGCGCAGATAAGTGGTGCCAGGAGACTAGAGCCCCCAGCCCATACGATGATGACTCAAATTAAGGATTAAAACTGGTCAAAAGACATCGGCCCCCCAACACTCAATTCTGACCAATCACAAAAGAACAGATGGGGGAGGCTAGAAGAAGGCATAAAAGCTCACCTCCCAAGAACTTCAATGGTTATTCTCTTTTGGGGACTCTTCTCCCCTGCATGGGGGGAGCTACTTTTGTATTCTATCTTTCCTTAAACTTTCATATTTCTATACCCTTCATTAGTCCTTGGACTTCATTTATCAAAATCCAGGACAAGAATCCAATAAGAAAAGACACCTGCATCATTTTGGCCCCCAGGTGAGACCGTGAGGGAGGGAACCAGTGGAGAAAGAATTTGGTTATACTAGGGCCATGGCAAGTGCACACTGGCTGAAGATGGGTTCTACTTTCCAAGGAAAAGGCTTGATCCTACATCCAACGATCTGTGAAAAAATAAGCACTTGGTCTAAGGTTAAAAAGTTTAATGTACATTGGGCATTTTTATGAATCACTCGTGGTCCTGCTCTGGTGGGAGGGAAGCTTCTACTCTATTCCCAGTTGGAACTAGGGTCTGAAGCATGGTTGACCTCAGAGAGCATTTACTTGACATCTGTGTACACGGCCTCCACATGCTTTTACACTGTCACTTTCCTCTTACTAAATACCATAGTCTATTAATACAGCCTGGGGTTGCATAAGCATTCTGGAAGGCTTATGCACATTTGGAAAGCTTTCGCCATATTGATGATTCACAACTTTAGTTTATTTTCAACTAAAACTTTCCCTCCTTGCTAACCATATATCCTTTATCCTCTGATGGGGGTGTTCTTTTTGTATCCAAGTGCCAGACCTTGAAATTATCCCTTTTAACTTCCTTTTTTTTGGATTTGGCCCATCTTTCCAGCCTGCTGAGATCCTTTTGAATCATATGAGCTGACATATCCCTTCTCTCTCTGATCCTCATGTCATCAGCTAATTTAATAAGTAAGACTTGTGTCTGCCCTTTTAAAATGTGACCTTGTCAAAAGGCTCCCTGGGCAGTCAAGTTGATTACTATAGATACTTCCTCCCTTTCTTTCTTTCTGGAATAATTTGTGATGGCAGTCACAAATCTGACTGTCCCAAGATGCCAGGGCTGTCTTCTCTTGAAGAGCCTCATGTGTGTCTCGGTGTCTATCTTGTCTGGGAATACGTTTAACCTAACACACAGGGCATTTAATAAATGCATGTAAGTCAGAGAAATTCATTCTTTTCCTGGCATAGAACAACAAGGAAGGCCAATCTGGAAAATGACCACAACAAAAACAGTTCCTACTTTTCCCAGCTGTCCTCTACACTAACCACTTCACGAGTAGCACCAGCACCAGGGACCAAAAGTTGAGAGTAGAAGAAGCACAGATGAATTAAGGAATTTTAACTTGCCACACAATTGCTCCGATATTATTTCTTTTTTTTTTTTTTGCGGTACTGGGGATTGAACCAGGGGCGTTCTACCTCCGTGCTACACCCCTGGCCCTATTTTTTATACATTATTTTGAAACCGGGTCTCACGAAGTTGCGGAGAGCCTCACTAAGTAGAGAGAGAGAGAGACAGGGAGAGAGAGAGAGAGAGAGCTGAGGCTGGCCGCGAACCCAGATCCTCCGGTGTCTGCCTCCCAAAGTACTGGGATTACAAGCGTGTGCCACCACGCCCGGCTCCGACATTATTTCTTACATCAAGATTTGGATGTTGTAAAAGACTGTACTGATTGCCTACATCTAAAATTAATTTCAAAATGGAGGCAGATGTAATGTGATTAAATATGCACATCAATGCTGCATTCAATGAAAAAAAAACATTAAACCAGCCCATTGAGCAATTTGACTAAAAATTGCTAATAAATTTCCTAGCAACTTCTCTTTCTCTCCACAATCTCACTGAAAACTATTGAGAGACAATAAATGTCTTTTTGTTCTGAATATTCTACATAGCGGTCTAGAAATAGGCCCACATTAATGTGAGGTATAGTGCTTATTATTCTTTGAATGTTGTTCTAAATTAGGGAGACAAGTTGCTGAAAAGTTAACCACTGTGAACTGGAAAACCTCCAATTAAGTGGTTGGATTCCAGCCTCTCCTTGACTCAAAGGCTCCAGGACACTTATCAAAGCTCAGGGAAATGACGAGTGAACACAAGAGTCGCTTTAGACAACAAAATAGTCTGATTCATTCTCTCCCTGTTGACAAAATATACTCTGTGCCCACAAACCTAAGCTGTGTCCACGCACACACACACCAGTTTGAAACAAAAACAAGGGAGCATTTAAATTTAGACCAATTTTGACAGCAAAAGCTGTGTTGTCTGGCATGCTACCAGCAGAGGAGCTCCAGAAACCGGCACTTCAAATACTCCCCTGGTCCACATGTGTATTCTAGCAGCGGGGACTGGCAGTGGAGCTAATTCCAATCAGCCAGCAAGTTATTTAGGTCCCACAGGGCTGACTCTGAGCGCCCCCCGGGGGATGCCGGGTGCAGTTCCAGCTGTGGTGAGCAGCCCCTTCCTCCCTCTTGGGCAACAGAGCAGCCCTAAGCAAGAGAGGAGGGCCCCTCAGCAATCCATAAGTCCAGCATTTCCCCTCTCCCTCTTAATACAGCAGCCTTCACAACTAGCTTCTCTTTTTAAAAATTCTTTTGCTTATAGTAAAATATATATGACAAAAATCTGTCATTTTAACAAATTTTTAACATTGTGCTATTTTTGAGTAGTTTTAAGTTCACAGCAAAATTGAGTAGAAAGTAGAGTTCCCATATGCTGCCTGTCCTCTAACATGCATAACTTCCCCCATTATCACCATCCCCCAGCAGCACGGTATACCTTGTTACAATCCGAAGCCCATAGTTTACATTAAAGTTCACTCTTTTTTTTTTTTTTGTGGTACTGGGGATTGAACCCAGGGGCATTCTACCTCCGAGCTACATCCCCAGCCCTATTTTATTCTTTATTTTGAAACAGGGTCTCACTAAGTTGTGGAGGACCTTACAAGTTGCTGAGGCTGGCTGCGAACTTGTGATCCTCCTGTCTCAGCCTCCAAGTCTGAGATGACAAGTGTGGGCCACCACACCTGGCTTAACATTTACTCTTAATGCTGTACATTCTGTGGGGTTGGACAATAAACGAAATTATGATGTGAGACTATAATGCACCAAAAGAGTATAAAAATACCAATGTCATTCTTTACAGATCTACAGAAATTAGTTCTAAAATTAAAAAAAATGTATAATGACATATATTCACCCTTATAGTATCCTATAGCATAGTTTCACTGCCCTAAAAATCTTTTGTGCTCCACCTATTCATCTCTCCCTCCCCCTAGCTACTGCCAACCACTTATCCTTTCAGTGTCTCCATAGTTTTTCCTCTTCCAGGATGTTGTATTTGAAATACTATAGTAGGTAGCCTTTTCTGATGGACTTCTTTCCCTTTGTATGCATATAAGGTTCCACCATGTCTCTCCATAACTTGGTAGGTCATTTCTTTTTAGTCCTAAATAATATCCCATTGTCTGGATGTGCAATAGTTTATTTACCCATGCGCTTACTGAAGAACCTCCTGGTTGCTTCCAAATCTTAACCACTTTTATGTGTACAATTAAGTGGTATTAATTAAATTCACAAAGTTGGGCAACCATCACCACTTATCTCTTTTCCAAACTTTTTTTCATTACTCCAAGTAGAAATTCTAAGCCATTAGAAATAACTCCCGATGACCCCAGCCTCTGCTAATCTGTCTCTATGAGTTTGCTTTTTACTTATATTTCATATAAGTGGAATCACACAATATTTGTCCTTTTGCATCTGGCTTATATAACTTAGCATAATTCTCTCAAGGTTTATCCACATTATGGATGTATCAGAACTTCATCCCTTTTTATGGCTGAATAAGATTGACTTGCATGTATTTGCCATGTTTTATTTATCCATTAATCTGTTGATGGATATGGGTTGATTACACCTTTGATGATTGTGAATAATGTCACAGTGAAGACTGGTGCACAGGTATCTGCCTGCGTCCCTGTTTTCAGTTCTCTCTGGTATATATCCAGGAGAGGAACTGTTGAGTCATATGGTAATTCTATGTTTAGCTTTTTAGGGAACTGCCAAACTTTTCTACAGAAATTGCACCATTTTACATTCCCATCAACAACACACAAGGACTCTAATTTGCAGCTTTTGAGACCCAAGCTGAGTGATTAGTCCAACTGATGGTCAACTTGAACTTACTCTGCCAATTGATTAATGAGCATCCTTTTTCCACCTCAGAGTGCATAAGGAAAACTTTACTATGAGCTATTATTATTTACCTACAGTTCTCCACTGGAATTTCTCTCACTAAGACTTTTGTTTCTATGCATGTGGCCTCGTGACTCTCCTCCTAATGTAACCCCAGGTCACTCATCCTCTGGTTCCTACCCTATAGAAGTAGTCCAAGACATCTCTAAGTTCCTAACTCACCAGAACCACACAGGCTCGACACTTCTCCAAGTTGGCATCTTTCCTACCCACTGCCCCAGCTTTGCCTGACCTTCCTTGGGCCATTCAGCATTTCTTGCCAATATCCTCCCTGCTTCTTAGGTAATCTCCTCCTCCTCCTCCTCCTCCTCCTCTTTCTTCTCCTCCTTCCCCTCCTCCTCCTGTACTGGGGATAGAACCCAGAGGCATTCTACCTCTGAGCTAAACCCCCAACTCTATTTCATTTTTTTAAAATTTGAAATAGGGTCTCACTAAATTGCAGAGGGTCTCACTAAGTTGCTGAACTGGCCTTGAACCTGCCATCCTCCTGTCTCAGTCTCCCAAGTATTGGGATTACAGGCATGGCCACCACACTCGGTTCTATTTACCATTCTTCCTGCTGCCGCCATCTTCCAAGGGCCCAGGGTCAGCATGACCCGGTTAGCAGGAATGTTTGAGCTCTTTGTTACCCCTGTTTGGAGGCTGCAACTTTCTCATGAAATAGAGCAGCTTTAAACAAGATGGAGTCACTCATGCTTTTACCTTTTCGGGGGTCGCCACAGCCTCTCCCTTATTAAAGCAAGGAGAGATGCTCCTTTTGACTCTATTTTACAATGCTATCTGGCACTGGCACAAATCTATTTAAAAATCAGAGAAAAGGGCTGTCTAACTAATGTCCGCTTTAATAGAAATTTCCTTCCCCTTCTCCTTCACTTGTACCTTCCTTTCATTGACTGGTATCCATGGCTGTCTGGTGACAACAGCTTCCAAACTTCTGTCTTTGCCACTACCTTATACTTCAGTCAAATCCATCTTGCCACCTGCATAGTATATCTTTGCAGTGCACTAAGATTTACTAAAATATCTTAGTTTTTTGTATTTTTTACTTTGAAACAGGTTTTGTTAAATTGCTAAGGGCCTCGCTAAGTTGCTGAGGCTGGCTTCAAATCTGTGATCCTCCTGTCTCAGCTTCCCAAGTACTGGGATTACAGGTGTGCACCACCACACCCACCTCTTAGTTGTTCCGAAGTTCTCATTCAATATGATTCAGAAGTCTGATTCTAACAGTTCTGGACTCTCCCAGTGGTCCAACCACCATTCCTGTGACATCTCCCACTATTTACTTGAGCTCACGGGACTGATGTGTGTTTGTGTGCATTGCAGAATGCCACTAATTACTAATTAATTTACAATGATAGCTGTAACCCTACATGAACAGAAGTCGATATATCACAAGAGTAGAAGAGCCTATCCCCAATGGATAGCCTTACACTGGAAGCCAATGTATAATCAGAATATCTAGTGAGTGCGGAATCGAAAGACACTGCTGGTTTGATGAGCTGACCTGCCCCTATCATAGGCCGATGGTCAGGTCACAATTCTGAACTCTGGAGCTCCCCCTTATCTAAGCTTGACCACTTCCTATCAACATATAGTTTTACAGATTTACTTTCTTCTTCTTCTTCTTCTTCTTCTTCTTCTTCTTCTTCTTCTTCTTCGTCGTCGTCTTCGTCTTCGTCTTCTTCTTCTTCGTCGTCTTCTTCTTCGTCTTCTTCTTCTCCTTCTCCTTTTCCTTCTTCTTGAGCTACACCCTTGCCCTTTTTATTTTTTTATTTTGAAACAGAGTCTCACTAAGTTGCTGAATGTCTCCCGAAATTGCTGAGGTTGGCCTTGAACCTGCAATCCTCCTCTCTGACCCCTCAAGTCCTGGGATTATAGGCCTGTGCCACTACGCCCAGCTACAGGTTTACTTTCAACAGTCAACAGTACGATTTACCACATTACCTTCCACCTGAGATATGAAGGTGACTTTGGTGCAGTTTTGCTTTTCTAGAATTCTGCAGATGCACACGATTTTGGTTTATCCCCATGCCTAAGTGTGCCTTCCTAGTTTAACTCTCCAGAGTAAAAGCTTATCCCCCCCTTTTTCTATGTTCTTGGGAGTTACTTAACTGCTCCATCATGTGACCACAATCCGAGAGGTTGTCCTAATAAATACTCTGTGATAAACTCCCTCTAATTTTCCCTTTTCTCAGCTATGTGTACCATTAGTGATTGTCTTGAGACAATTTTACATGTTGATTGTTCATAAAAATGTTCTGAATAAAAAAATTAGTAACACAATGCTTGCAGGCCTTAAATAGTTGGCTCTAAAGTGGCAGTCCCTGCTAAGTCCAGTGGGGCCACCTGCTGGGAGGACACTGATCTGGAGGCCACTGGGACCTGTTCCGCCTGCCAGGTGCTCTTCCTACTTGGAGCTGAGGCTGGGCTCTTGATCGCCACCTTCTGATCTGGGCCCTTCCTCCCTGGATTCAAACAGCAAGCCTCACAACTACAGGTCAGCATGCTGAATTTCCTTGGATGTGCTGTTGACCCAAGTGGTCTGAAGAGGGACCCTTATACATGGGTGGGGGCAACAGATTATTTATTCCCCTGGCTATCTTTAGAAGCTTCTGAAGGAAAGGAAACAAAATAAAAGCCGAGTGAGCGAGCAGGGCTCACAGCTTTGCTACGTGGGGCTGGGTTATCCAGTGTCCTCGGTGTTTATCTCTTGACTTTTAGGGAGGGAAGTGGAATGAGTAGAAAAGGAGAGCATGAGAAATATAAAATCCTTTCTAAAGACTGGCTTGAATGGCACCTCGAGTTGAGTGTAGAAATCTTCTTTAAAAAGTTACACAATCAGGACAGACAAAAACCTCCATTGGCCCAGGATCCCCAGAGAACTTCATCTCTAGGCATGTTCTGTGATGAGCCCGTGGGTCCAGATTGTAGGATGGGAATGGGACTGGGGGCACAAGGGAGCCTTCCAGCCTTTTGTTTCACACCAAATCACAAGGTACCTGTCAGGGGAATCCAACGTGTTTCTTATCAAACCTTTCTGTTTTCAGTGTGAATTACTGAACAATCCTCCAGATACTGATTTTTTTTATCTCCTCACAAGATAAATTTTAGTTTCTATTGGCACATTCCTGTTCAGGCCCCACTCTCAAATTACGTAAGAAAAAAAAAAAACAGCTACAGTTAGTGGAACAAAACAGGCCAGAAAAATCAGCCAGAAGGGCTTCCTTCTTCTTTTCATTATGAAAGTATAGGAACTTAAATATATATCTTAATATATTAGATATATGGAAGAATACTTATTTGGCCTCAAAATTCATACTGGAATAAATTAAATTTATTTTCACACCCCCCCCCACTATGTATATGCTGGGGTGGAAGGCACACTAAGTAAAAGAGCTAATAAAATCTCACCATCAGTTCAGTTCCAGTATGATATTTTTGTATTGCTGGCTTCCTATTTTAAAATAATTCATTTACTCATTTTTTAATTCATCCAACAAATATTTACTAAGTGCCTGTCATGTAACCCACCTAATGCTGGATATCTCCTCATTTATCAGATCTTCAAATCCTGACTATCTTTGAATTCCTAGAAATAGAGTAACCCTTCTCCTATAAATATAAGACTACCCTATTTCCAACACCTTAGGAAGAACCTTGGAGTCTTTTTGAAGAAGATATTTAAGGAGAGGCTGCTGGATTCTAAGAGAGGCAGGAGGCAGGCTGTGTTCATTTCCCCCCAAACTGGAAAATACACACTTTTCTGCTGCTGTTCTGATAAAAAAAGAAGGGTGAGATACTGAAGAACCAAGTTCACCTTCTGGGATAATAGTGTTGATTTAATGAATCGCTTGCTTCCATTCTGCCTTTCTACCAGGTTTTCTATTTGTTAACAGATTTACACATATAATACAAGAACAAAAGTCCAGCATCTGAAAGCAATTAGGTAACCAGGTTGTGGTAGTGCATGCTTGTAATCCCAGTACTTGGGAGGCTAAGACAGGTGGATCACAGGTTCATGGCCAGACCCAGCAAGTTCACAAGGCCCTCTGCAACTTAGTGAGACCTTGTTTAAAAATAAATAAATAAATAAATAAATAAATAAATAAAATAGGGCTGGGGGTGTATGTAGCTCAGAGGTAGCATGCTCCTGTGCTCAATTCCCAGTATCACAAAAATAAAATAAAATAAAATAAGAAAAGCAATTAGGCAACATACTAAAATAACCTAGGTTCATGACAAATATAACATCTAAAGGCATATATATACAGGTGTCTATATATATATATATATACACTTCATATTGTTGATGCTCATTAGCATCAGCTCTGTGATTTCTTTATCCAGAGAAACAGAAAATTGGAGAAAACATTGCATGTGTGCAACAGAACCAGTAAACTTACTTGCGAAATTAGTTAAAAGGCTTATTAGCACATTTACTCACACTTTTTAATGAAAATCTGTAAAACATCACAGCCAAATTAATTGAGAAGTTAATCTCAGACGTCAGAAAAGGGATGGACTAATACAAAAGAGACCAGAAAGGGTTATTTTCACTATATTAAGATGACAGCTGGTTGATTCCAGTTTATCCTAATTTATCAAACAAATTCTTTCATTCTATGCTCATTTACTTTTGATATAATCACTCAAGACTTCCCAGCACATTTCTAAAAATATTTCATAAAGATAGTTGCTTCCAGCAATATGCCGGACCAGGTGTTGTTCTGCGGGACTCATCTGCTGTGGAAAAGATCCTAGTTAGAGCATGATTTTTGATAATCATAAAAAACCCAAACCATGAGCTGTCCAGAACTGGGACTAGTTGGCAAATGACAGAGGGGAAGGGCAGGGTTGTCCTGAGGTCGTATACCTATAGTGGCACAGAAAATTAGATATTGAGGCATGGGCCAAATACAAGATTGACATGGGCAAAATGGTTCCAGATTGATGGAGACCCTTGGTTCACAGCAGAAATAGATATCAATACATTTTGAGGAAAGCATCCACTCAGATCCCCACAAAAGAACAAACAAAAAATACGCAAAAATCACCAAGTGCCAGAGAAGGCAAAATTCAAACGCGAGAGTGAGAGGAAATAACGAAGGACTGATTTGTCCCTCAAGCTCTGCAGAAACTGGAACCGTTGGGTACAGAATCTATCCTAGTTATGGGTAAACAATTTAAAGAAATAATATAAGAATCAAAAAGACAAGCAAGAAACAAGAAATTATTAGGAATGGCCATGTAGACCTGTAAAAGAACCAAACAGAAACTCTAAAAATGAAAAACATATTTGGAACAAAAGTGGCAAAAGTGACAGTTGGGTATAGATAGAATTAGTAACAAGAGAGATCTGAAGAAAATACCATCAGCATAGAAAGACAAGAAGATGGAATATAGGAAAGAAAAGTTTAAAAATATGAAGAGAATATAAGGTTCTAGCATATGTCTGGTGAGAATCTCAGAAATAGAGAATAGAGAGGGTGGAGAAGGAATATTTGAAGGGGTAATGCTGGAGAATTTTCCAGAACTGATGAAGATGACATGAATGTACAGTTAATAACCCAACGAGAATGAGTAAAACAATCTCATGTGCAGCCATGTTGTCATGAAATTTCTGAACATCAATGGCAGAGGGATATAAAATTTGGAAGTGAAATTTAGAGCACAATATGAGTTATTCATCAATGATGGTGATGGTGACACTGATGTTCTATCATTTGCAGGGACAGTCCGCCAAACTTGCCGAGAAGATTCTATTTTGTGGTAGGACCACTACAGCTAGTTTGTGTTTTCAGTGGAATGCCTGTGTATTTACTATAATTGACCCTAAGGTAACAGCAATCTTGGCACATAAGCTGTGTTCTGTTAACAGACTTAGAATTTCAGTTTTCACTATGACTCAATTTTAAAAAGAGAAGAGAGTATTTTACATTAGGAACATAAACTTATTCAGCCCAATTGTTTAGAGCAGGTTTTCTGAACCTTGACGCCAACCTAGGATTACTCAGGTAGGGAAGTTTTATAATACAGTGGTGCTTGGGCCCTTCCTCTAAGAGATTAAACTGGTCATTAGGTGGGTACATACATCATCACTTTTAAAAAGAATTTTAAATAAAATATAACAAACATAATATTGCAATAGAAGGATGAATTACAACCGAGTGAGCACACCTGCAGTGTGGTTGTGCACTAGCCTCTTTATCCCCTGAGATGGAGGGCAGAGTGCATCTGTCAGGGTTGGGTGTGCTGACAGGCAGGTTCTCAGTGGTGCAGAGAGGAGGTTGGGGATCCTCCAAATGCTCAAAGCGGGTCAAAGGTTTCCTATCAGCATCGCCGAATGCTTTTTTATCTTAGGTCCAGTTCATCTACTAGGACTTCTCCCGGGTCTCATCAGCCACCTACGCAGTAGAGAACGTGTTGTGAATCTACAGCAAAGAAAGAAACTGTCTATGCCAGCCGGTCGTCTCTGTCCACTGGGGTGAGTGAGGGCTAGGGAGTAGTTGGGCTGGGTGTGCTGAAGTCACTTCTTAACTTAAAAATCCCAGTGTTTGCCTGATGATCTACTTTTGCCTTTGTCCTTGGAAGCCTGTCTCGAGAACTGCTTTTTTATCTCTGGTGTTTCTGGCTTTAGTTTTTCCTTTACTGCTTTCTCTCTCCAGATTTCTTTACACTTTCTGGCTAACTGCTAGCTCCACTTTTTTTTTTAATAGCAATATTACTTTGTGTTGTCTTTATATGGATATATATTTTTTATTATTTCGCCAAGGGATGGAGGTAGGTAGGTGCTATGAACTGTATATATATGTCTGTGTAAAATTCATTATGTTCAAACCCTAATCCCTAATAGGATGGTATTAGAAGATGAGGCCTTTGGAAGGTAATTAAGTTTAGATGAGATCATGAAGGAGGAGTCTCTGTGATGAAATCGGTGTCCTTATAACCTCTATCTTTCATCTCAGGATTCATCGAGAAGGTGTCTGCATGCAAAGCAGGAAGAATGCCTTCACCAGACACGGATCTGCCTAAGCCTCAGCCTTGGTCTCCCAGCCTCTGGAACTGTGAGATGTCAACATCTGTCACTTAGGCCGCCCAGTGTGTGGTATGATTAGAGCAGCCTGGGATGACTATGACAGCAGGTATTCAGTCTTTCTCCAGACACAATTCACGTTCTCCTCAATAGCCCCCTTGCTTCTGTACAAACACAGGGATTTGGTCAATTCCACTAAATTGACAAACATAGCTGTAGTCCCAGCCTGAGAGTGCAGGGAAAGCAGCACAACTCAGAGGAAGGAACTATGGATTGAGAGTCTCAAGGTTCTGATCCACATTCTGGAATAAATGTTTCATGTAGCTATGATCAAGTCAGCTCGTCTTTCCAGGGATGTTTCCTCCTGTTTAACACTGAAGAGCAATTGGCTAATATTTGCCCAAATTAAAAATACACTTATTTTTTGAATCTGTATCCTTTCCTCAAAAATTTATCTTGCAGATGTAAGTATGCACTTATGAAATGGAACATGGACAACAGTATTCATTGCAGTAGTAGAAGGAAAAATTTCCTTGCCCTAGTATTTGAAACTACTCAAGTGTGCAGATCCAAAGGGAAATAGTTAAAAAATATGGCATATCCATGCAATTGGATATTATGAAGCTGTAAAAAAGGACAGGCTTAATATATATTGATAAGGAGAAATTGACAGGACAGATTATTAGGTGAAAAAAAAAAATAAAGGAGAATGCATGTGACCACACACCTGCCCAACCACAGAGTGGTGGCAGTCCCAGGTCTTTCCCTCACATGAGAATCACCTGAAGACTTTTTTTTTTTTTTGTGGTGCTAGGGACTGAACCCAGGGGCATTCTACCTCCAATATACACCCCCAGCCCTTTTTATTTTTGATTTTGAATCAGTGTCTTGCTAAGTTGCTGAAAGTCTTGCTAAATTGCTGAAGGTCTTGCTAAGTTGCTGAGGCTGGCCTTGAACCTGCAATCCTCCTGTCACAGCCTCCCAAGTACAGGGATTATAGACATGGGCCACCATGCCAGGATTTACCTGAAGAAATTTAATGATACTTACAGTACAGCACCTTAAACCAACCTATATGATTCTCAAATATAAACAGAAGAAGATCGACAGAAATGTGAGGGAATAAATGGATCAGGAATAATCCTAGAAGTTCTAAGAAGCATCCTTAGAAAAACTGGAGGCTGCTGTAACTATAAAACAAGTCATAAAGATTTTTTTGGAAAATAAAATACAACTGCTGAAATAAATGTGCAATGTGCGCATGTATGATGTTCATACCCTGACATATATCAAAATGTATAATTACAATGCACAAAAAAACAAAATAAAAAATAAAAAGTAAAAACAAACAAACAAAAAAGACATCAGAACTAAAAAAAAAAAAAGTTTAGAAATATGTAGAATGGGCCCAGGACAGGCCCAGAAGGCTCAATAGTTGATTCAAATGAAATTCCAAGAGATGAGAACAAATATGAAAGAGTAGTTGGGCATGATGGCGCATGCTTGTGATTCCAATACTTGGGAGGCTGAGACAGTAGGATCATAGGTTCAAGGCCAGCCTCAGCAAATTAGTGAGGCCCTCAGCAACTTAGCAAGACCCTGTTTCAAAATAAAAAACCTTAAGGCTGGGGGTGTAGTTTGGAGATAGAATGCCCCTGGGTTCAATCCTCAATACAAGAAGAAGAAAGAAGAGGAGGAGGAGGAAGAGGAGGAGGAGGAGAAGAAGAAGAGAGAAAAATTGGGGGGAAAAGTAAGATAACAAATGAAGATAAAATATTCTACATTGAAGAAAAATAAGATCCCTCATACTGAAGTTTTCATCAAGGATAAGTGAGGTAGTTGGAAAATAGACTCATACCTAAACATGTTCTGTTGAAATTTCTGAAAAGATAATTTTTAAAAATTTTAGAGAAAGGGAGAGAAAAAATGAGGTCATCTAAAAAGGAAGGAAAACGAGCCTCACAGCAGATTTCCTACCAGCATCACCGAACACTGAAACTCAAAGGGGCAGTGACGAAAAACTCACTGAGGTTATAACTACAGATTTAAAATTTCTTGTCTATTATTTTATGTAACATTTTCAGTCACAGAAGTTTTCAGAAAGTTTATCACCTTCATATACTCTCCAAAAACATTACTCAAAAAGGTTCTGCAAGCCGAGAGTGATGGTATACTTTTGTAATCCCAGTACTTGGGAGGCTGAGAAAGGAGGAGCTCAGATTCGAGGACAGTCTCAGCAAAGTAAAGAGACTCTCAGTAACCTAATGAGACCCTGTTTCAAAATAAAATAGACCTGGGGGTGTAGCTCAGAGGTAGAACACCCCTGGGTTCAATTCCCAGTACCAAACAAAACAAAACAAAACAAAACCAACAACAACAACAAAAAACAAAGGCTCGCCAATATAACACAGAAAAAGCCAGGTGTGGTAGTATACACCTGCACTCCCAGTACTTGGGAGGCTGAGACAGGAGGATCACAGGTTTGAGGCTAGCATATAGTAACTTAGAGAGATACAGTTTTAGAATAGGGCTGGGGAGTATCAGAAGTAGAATGCCCCTGGATTCACTCACCAGTACCATGCCCCAAAACACACATGAATATATATATATATTCCATATTATAGTATTATATATATATTTGTAAATATATATATATATATATATATATATATAATATCACTATAGCCACAGAGTAGCAACTAAATATGACTTAAGAGAAGAAAACTCAAAAGAAATTAAAAGAGAAACCATGTAGATCTTTGTGCTTGGGGAATTGTCATTTGAGTGGCTAGAAATTATTATATTAGCATATTTCTTTCTCTATAAATTCAACAGCATAAGTTGGGCGTGGTGGCGCACGCTTGTAATCCCAGTACTTTGGGAGGCGGAGACCAGAGGATCCGGGTTCGCAGCCAGCCTCAGCTCTCTCTCTCTCTCTCTCCCTGTCTCTCTCTCTCCCTGTCTCTCTCTCTCTCCTTAGTGAGGCCCTCCGCAACTTTGTGAGACCTGGTCTCAAAATAAAGTATAAAAAATAGGGCCAGGGGCGTAGCGCGGAGGTAGAACGCCCCTGCGTTCAATCCCCGGTACTGCAAAAAAAAAAAAATTCAACAGCATAACTTGGTTCTATCGTAAATATTAATAAGAGCATATCTATTAATGCCCCCCTTTTTGGGTACTGGGATTGAACCCAGGGACATTCTACTTCCAAGCTACACCCCCAGTCCTTTTTATTTATTTATTTATTTATTTATTTTTATTTTGAAACAGGACCTTGCTAAGTTGCTAAGGTTGGCCTTGAACCTGTGATTCTCCTGTCTCAGACTCTCATGTGCTGGAATTGCAGGTGTGTGCCACCTGCCTGGCTATTAATGCCTTTTAAGTTTGGTTTAAAAGCTTGGAATTAACCTATGGACTAAGCATGGAATACATGATCACAGCTATAGAACAAAACAGCAGATGGAGGGAAGTAGAGGAGACACAGTCTAAACTTGTTAGATTGCATAGTTCCTAAATCAGCAAGTCAATAGCTATTTTCTAAAGTTGAGAAAAAAAGAGAGGGAAATGTGATTTAAGCTATAATGGTAATTTCAAAAGAACTTCAACACAGAAATTTTTATGTGTTTTTTTTTTCCTGTGGAGAGAACTGGAGATAGAGTAGAAGATAGCCTGACTTTTAATTTTTGATCCTTCTATATGATTGACTTTTAAAATATATAAAGACCTCCCTTACAAATAAAGGATTACTCAAATAAATTGAAGAAAAATTACATAATGGAATACTGCATAGCCTTTGGAAAGAAGGAGATATGCCTATATATATATATATATATATATATTTGTGAAATATATGTGTATATATATATCTTTGTGAAAGATTGTCCACAATTATATGTTATATGTAAATAATGAAATTTACAAAATAGTATACTATCATTCCCATTAAGGTGGAAGAATTCTTTCTATGTCTGTGTGCATGTGTATGTTAATGCACATTAGAATATCAGGAAAGAGAAACGGAGGGTACTGGGAAGGATGGAGTCTTTCAATATTTACTTTTAAAACTTCTGAATTATTTTAATTTTTGGTATTTAATATGTAAATATTACTTTACGAATAAATTCCATACTTTTTAAATTATAAAGGCAATATGTGTTAGAACAAGTCAGAAAAATCCCGTAAGTATATAGATGTATAATGGTACTTTCTTATTTTCTTCATTTAAAACTTCAACCAACTAAGCACATTATTAAAATTTGAGATTTCTGTTTGGGTAGCCAAATAGTGCCAATATTACTTATTAAATAAACTCTTTCCCATGGAATAGAAACACTCTCATTATCATATAGTAACATCCCACATGTACTTCTATATGTTTCTTGAGTTGATTCTATTCCACTCTTGTTTGCTTTATCTTGGACAAATACCATTTTTTTTATTACATTAGCTTTAAAGTAAATTCCAATATCTGGTAACACCTCATTATTCTTCCTCCCTCATATATTCTTGGGAATTTTCATATTTATTTTTCCACATGAACTTTCAAATCATTCAGTTCAGCACAAAGAATAAATCTTTTGAAATTTTCTTGGAATACATGAAATGTGCGTTATTACTGTAATAAAAATTACAAACAGTTAAAAGGGCTGCATGGTTAGATCAACAGAGGTCAACTACCTCCAATGGAAGGACAACACAAAGCTGGTCTCCTACTTATGGTACAAAAAACAGAAGCCATGAGCATTGGAATCCCATCCTCTTGCCTGAAACAAGATCCTCAGTGATAGAAAGTATGTTTTGCTGGGCGTAGTGGTGCACGCTTGTAATCCCAGTACTTGGGAGGCAGAGACCCGAGGATCTGGGTTCGCGGCCAGCCTCAGCTACTTAGTGAGGCCCTCCGCAACTTCGTTGAGACCCGGTTTCAAAATAAAGGATAAAAAAT
>PVJS01043781.1:0-16929 GCA_004027185.1 Glis glis | reverse complement strand
TATGTTAACACCAAACTGATACTCAATGTGATGTGAGACTACAATGCACCAATAAAAACATGAAAAAAAAAAAAAAAGAATAGATATTTAGAAAGCCAGGCGTGGTGGTGCATGCCTGTAATCCCAGTACTTGGGAAGCTGAGACAGGAGGATTGCAGGTTCAAGGCCAGCTTCAGCTACTTAGTGAGGTCCTCCACAACTTAGTGAGACCCTATTTCAAAATAAAGAATAAAAAATAGGGCTGGGTATGTAGCTTGGAGGTAGAATGCCCTTGGTTCCAATCCTAGTACCACAAAAAAAAGAATAGATATTTAGAAATAAATGAACTCTGAACTACTCTGATAGTATCTGTTAATCTTACAGTTAATTGAAATTAGGTACTAACATGTAGATGCGAATTATTAAAATTTAGAAAAATAAACCTTTCACTTCCATGCTCTCAATATCTGGCTCACATTCATAAACATACATACCTTTTTCTAGTCATTTTTTTCTAGATTTTCTAGCACCACAATGCTGTACTGGGAAGGAATATCAGGTAGTGAGTTCAGTGAGCTGACCCAAAATTCTAAGGAAGACAGTTGTCAATTTTTATCTAATATTAATATTCTGCCATCAAGTAGCTGTGTGGTCTGGGGCAGGCTACTTAGATTCTCTGAGGTTTAGTTTTCTTATCTGAAAGTAGGTAATTTGATTAGATTCCTTGTTTCAAGCCTTTTTATTTTAAGGTGGGGAAGCACAGTAAATAAAACTGATAAAATCAGGAATCCTCTGACTGGGAAGATTCCAGGGGTTGGGAGGCGAGGAACCCAGGTTACATAGTGTGTCACTTCTCTCTACAATTACTCTGTCCCGTGACAGATTGCTTGGGATCACAGTACCACCTCTAATATTTTGTAGTCCTAGATGCTGTTCTGGAGGGACCTAAGAATTCAAAACTCAACAGGTTCATTTTGAAGAGAGATATTAAAATTAAGAGCCAATTTTATCAACTTCCTGGAAGGTAGAGCCCTAAACTGCATGTTTTCAAAACACACTGCAATCAAATTAACCAGAATGGATTTTCTAGAATGCCATATTTTATTTTCTGAAAAATAAGAAAGGGTAAAAGTCACCTGAATAAAATGTTTAAATTGGTTTTATCTCTAGGGTGTGATCCAAGATTATGTCAGGGCAGAGAATATGAAGGGTAAATTTGATAAATCGAATTAGGCCATAAAGTATTCCCACCTGAAAAACCTGAGGAAAGTAGAGGAATCTAATGGCTCCCCCAGGCCTTGGATCTATTTAGAGGTGAAATATTAGGCCCCCACACTGAGCGGGAACCCAGCATCTTGAAGCAATGTTAAGGAAATCACATTCTTCCACATTTGAATTCGTCTTAACAAGGTAGCATTGAAGTCATTATTGTATGTTTACAGCAATGGGGTTTTTTTACTCCAGAATGTTCTACATATATAAAAGATAAATTTCCTTTCTGGATTTTCTCAACATGGCACTACCTTTTTGGAAAAAAACAATGTTTAAGATTTTTCAAATAAGAAGTAGCTGTGAGAATTTCTACTATGAAGTGCTAAAGTGAAAAGCAAAAAGCAAGTACATTGGTGAGCTTTCCTAGAACCTTGTCAGCGCTTAAAATAGTTCTGCAAGTCATATAGCACTTGTAAACTATGTGCATGTGTGAGATCTTCTTTCTCGTATAAAATGTATCAAACTGGAAGCTAAAAAACACTGGATTTCTAATCTTGGTCCCTACATAGACAGTTGTGTGGCCCTCAACAAATCACTTACCCTCTGTCAGCTTATTTATACAGTAGTTTCTCCTCATCCATGGGTTTACTTTCCAGTTTCAGTTACCTGAGGTCAACCATGGTTCAAAATATGAGATGGAAAATTTCATAAACTTACAAGTTTTAAATTGTACATCATTCATTGTATTGTGATGAAATCTTGCACCACTCTGCTCCATCCTGCCAGGGACATGAACTGAACTACTTTTTGTTCAACTTACCCACTACTTGTCTGCTAGTCACGTAGTAGCTGTCCCGGTTATCATATTTTGTGTATTACACTATGTGTCACAATGTTCATGACATATCATCATAATAAAATATAGTACAATAAGATATTTAGAGAAAACATTAATATACATTTTATTATAGTATATTTTTATAATTATTCTATTTATTAATTATTGCTGATAATCTCTTCCCATGTCTAATTTATAATTAAATCTTAGCCTAGGTATGTATGTATAGGAAAAACATGCTATACATAGGTGCTATCTGCAGTTTCAGGCATTTACTTGGGGTTTTGGAACGTAATCCCTCGGAATAGGGTGTCTAGTGTTCATAAAATCAAATATGCCAGAAATTTCTATCTGACAGCCTCAAAGTAATTCTGTGAGAATAAAAATAGACTTTTTAAAGAGATTTGAACACCATAGCCAAAATGATATTACTTTGGAGAAATCATATGTGCAAAGGATTTCATGATTACTGGCAAGAAATGGTGAATTTCATCTCTCATGTCTGCCAGTAAGCAGGTTCTATTTTGGAGGACATGATAAGATGTAACAATAAACTTGGAACAGGATGGCCCCAGGGAGAAAATTGCATTTTGAACATTCCTTCTGGACTTGCTAATGATAAGCAAATATTATTTCAGAGGAGATTGACTAAAAGCTTAAAGATAGCTTGAAAATATTTAACCTTGAAGAAGAATAAATTTATATTTAGAGGAGAGTTTTAGGAAAATATTGTCCAATCAGAATAGTGAAATTCTAGAAACACTTCTTTTTTTTTAGGTTGCTATGATCATGTCTTCATCAAGTTTTCTTTTTTCTTTTTTGTGGTGCTGGTTTTTGAACCCAGGGCCTCATGCATACTAGGCAAGCACTCAACCCGTGAGCTACATCAGCAACACTAGGTCTTTTTAAGAGCAAGAAATTAGTCATCTACAACCTCCAGATTCTTTGGACACATATATTGTATTTATCATTTAGAAGGTGCTTAATAAAGGCAAAGTTTTTGGAATTTTGTCCCATTTTATTAATTTGTGGAGAGGTACTCCACAATTAAAGGAGAAGAACACAATTGAGAAGAACAGAGCCAATTGATGATTTGTGTGGGGGTTAGACAGAACATGATGCTCTTTATGAATGATAGAACTACCTAGTCTTTGTTTAGAAAGGGAAGGACAAAAATAGATGTTGGGACTTTTATGTATATTAGTTTCTTGGACAATTTATAAATTATAATAAATAAAAATTATACTATTGATAATTTACAGATATGTTTGCTTAAAATAAATGAAAGTATTCAATCTTGAGTTCCTATTACATATACATATATTGTATATATATATGTGAGTGTGTGTGCATACATGTATACGTGTACACGCACACAAAGAAAGGATGTAATAGAGTGTGCTAGTTCCTGAAAGCACAATTTATAAATAAAATCATAAACTTCATATGAATAGAAAATTAAAAATGACATTGTAATCTTAAATAATATTTATTGAGTCTGCTCTGAGTGCTTTGTTTGCTAATTTAATCTGCACAGGGATCTCATTGTGGAGAGGTACTAATATTATCTCTGTGCTTTAGAGAAGGAAACAAAGAACCAGAGTGCTTAGGAAGCTGAGCCAAGGTTCTATCAAACACATTCTGGCATCTGGTCTCATGCTTGTAACTATGATCATTTCTTGCTTATCTCTTCCAATTTAGAGATTTGTGATAAATGGCAGTATAAAAACTAATCCAAGCCAGGCAGGTTGGTGCATGCCTGTAATCCTAGTACTCAGGAAGCTGAGACAGGAGAATCACAGGCTCTAGGCCAGCCTCAGTAACTTAGCTAGACCCTGTTTCAAACTAGAAAATATGTAGCTCAGAGGAAGAATGCCCCTGGGTTCAATCCCTAGTATCCCCAACCAAACCAAACCAAACCAAACCAAACCAAACCAAACCAAACCAAATACTAATCCAAAGTAGAGGGGTACATTTTGACCTTCTGGTCTAGTGAAAGAACATGACCTTCTAACTCCATACCATTGGAATACTACAGTAAGATATTTGCAGGGTCGTACATATAATGATGTGAGTGAAATGAGCTGGGTGTGGATTCTGGCCCACGGTGGAGTGCGTGCCCTGTGTGATCTGGGCTGCCTCTGTTGCTTTTCTCCTGATTATTATCTTGTTGAATACAGAATCATTGCTTTGAAAGCTGATCTTTAAGGGAAACTGAAACCTATTTTTTATTTTGAAATATCCAAATTTTAAACCCTTGACTCAATTAATAAAAAAATAAATAAAAATCCTGAAAACCAAACAAATCACATTTGTATATTAGCTTTGAGTTTGGGCAGCCAGCTTGCAACTTTGCTTTAAGACTTTGTTAGAGAAATGTCTCAAACATTTTATTCAACCTAGTCAGTACTCAGTGATTATCAAATATTGCAGAAGTTTGAATAAAGAATTGTAACATGTTCCTCATTCCTCAAAGAGCTTTGTGTGAAATAGTTCATAACTTATAGTTCTTGGTTGCAAGTGAAATAAATCAATCTGAATTCTTAAAACAGGCAGTAATTTTATTAAATGATATTGGGTCATTAAGAGAACCTCTGGAAGAGCAAGAGAACTCACTTAGAGATCTATAGCGAACCAAAGGCCACAATCTCACTATGGGAGAAGGAGGCAGCTATTGCTCAGAGGCAGGGCCAACGCAGCTGCCTCCCAGCGCCACATGCAGTTGCTAGTGTCAGCTGGGACACTTCGTCCTTTCTAATGTATTGCAGCAGTGAAAGTAGTTGGAGTAAGGTTAGCTATTGCAACTCATCTCTGTTTATTAAAAACGGGTTACAGTTATATAAATCTACTCAATATTCATGTTTATCATGGCATTTTCATAGGATGTTATGGTTGGAAAAGACCATAGGTGTTTATCATCTGAATTTGTGTTTTAATGTGTTTGTCTCAAACATCTACTACATACTCTTAAAATAATATAAAAACACACAATGGAGTTTTTATCATTTTTGAATAGTGTTAAAATGTGATTTTTAGGAAAAACACACTTTATCCTGTTAGCATGATCAAGGACGGTACTTAAGGTTTCGCATAAACTTTAATAATACTTATTTACAAGTGACATACTCTGGTTAATTATCTTCCAAGTAATTATGTAAGAAAAAGCTTGATATAGTGATAAACTTTAAAATGGCAGTACAGAAAGTCTGATTTTAGGGCCAAACATATTAAGATAAAGATCAGCAGAATTAAAAATGAATAAACTTGACATTTTGAATT
This sequence comes from Glis glis, assembly GCA_004027185.1. Classification (NCBI taxonomy): domain Eukaryota; kingdom Metazoa; phylum Chordata; class Mammalia; order Rodentia; family Gliridae; genus Glis; species Glis glis. The sequence goes on along the minus strand of PVJS01043781.1, from coordinate 11,621 downwards.
GCTGTTTGTAATTCTTTTACTTTACATTGAAAGGAATTTCAACTTTTGAAAGTTTTATTTGTTGATAAGAAATAAGGAATAAAAGATGATTTGGAGCTATTATATACCTTTACTTTCCATAGAACATACATTAAGATTATGGTAGTCTTTATTTCCAAGTGAGCTAAGTTAAGAGCCATATTTTATTTTTTTAGTATTTGTTTTTTAATTACTACAGAAGTTACAATATGTAACAGATGACTTTAATGAAGATCCTCTTGAAGTGAATTTGTGAAATTATTGTTCAAAACAAGTGTTTCTTATACTTATGTTCTTTAAGTATTGTCTACTATGCTATAATTATTTTAGATGTGGCTAAGAATCAAAATAATTTAATGTGTTCTATGAGAGTCTGCCTACTGGACATTATTTGCCATTCTTTTTCAAACAGATATCTCTCAAGAAATACTATTCAAAGACCAGAGGTTTATAATCTTTAAAATTTATAGGATTTGGGGAAAGATTCTGATATGACAGAAGAGAGGTACCTAGAACTCATTTTCTCCTTCATAAGGAAGAACCAGAACATCAGGTGAACAGTCACATTTCAGGTTGGGTAATCAAGGGAGAGCCCTGGATTTAGCAAGGAAGAGACAAAGGCCCTATAAGATACGGAGGCCTAGGATGGCAGCACAGAAAGCGGAACAAGGTGCACTGTCAGCCACGATCTCACCTCCCCGGCCAGGGAATACTCTTTGCTGCATGGGAAAGTGTGAATCGGAGAGTCCCAGTAGGTCCCGTTTCTGTGGAGGCTGTCAATCTTAGCTATGGGAGAGCTCCACAGTCATCACAGGCTTAGAGTCCAGTTAGCAGAGATACCTGGCGTCTACATGGTAGCTTTGCTTCAGAAAAGGACTCACACTCCCTCTCACCTCCCAGAGCCCAAGTGATGCATCTTGAAAACAGAACCACTGTCAGAATTCCTACTTCCCTAAGGGACAGAAGCCTCTGCACATCCCTTCTTTGGGGCCCCAAAGACATTTATCACACTAGAACAGGGAACCTGAAGCTGCACAAACTCAGCTAGACTCAGTAGTAGAACTTTGACTCCGGCTCCCAACCCATGGTCCTGCTTGGTGGCCAGGAGTGTGCCACACCTAAAACCTAAGAGATTAAGTGCTTGGCCCCTGGGATCTGGAACCTGTCCCCTTGCACTCACCACTGCCACTGCCTCCTGCAACTGGCTGTCTCTTGGCCAACACCTCCATTGGGCCTGAGGTGAGGGCACTTCACCTATGTCCTGTGCCACTGCAGTCTGTGGCCAGATGTCCATTGGCCTGCACCACTAGGCCTGAGAATGCATGCTTTGTGCCCCCAGAGCTGCTAGGGGTGGCCTTGCCAGGGCAGCCCTTGCCTCAGTGGAACTCACTCCAGTGTTGCCTGAAAAAATGTCAACCATGCTTTGTGTTTCTGGTGCCACCATTCCCATTGCTGGAAAGGCCATCTCACCTCCACTGTTGTGTGCACCATACCCACTCCAGCTGCTGGGGTGCCCCACCATCTGCATCTATCTGAGTTGGACAGGCTTTCTGATCCATTGTCACATGCACTGCAATGAAAGCCACCAATTTCAGCTGAAAAAGGTGTAGGAAGGCTACACTCCAGTACCCAACTGCAACCCAAACCAATATAACCTACTCAATTGACACCCAAAGACACATTTTTAGCAGAAAGGCTTTTACTAGGAGAGTCATCTTATAAAAGTGGTAGAGTCAACCGATCCACCAGATGCACCAGTATTAATACAGGTACACATGAAGTATGAGAAAACAAGAAATATGTCATCTCCAGAGGATTACAACTCTGTAACAGTCCCCAAAGAAAAGGATATTGATAAAGAATTCAAATATCCTAGAAAAAAAATGAGATACAAGAGAATAAAGACAGAAAATTCAATGAAATTAGGAAAACAATTCATAACATGAATGAGAAATTAGCAAAGAAATAGAGATAATAAAAAGAACTAGAAATCTTGGAACTGAAGAACTCAATAAGTAAAAAAAAAAGGTAAGACTTTAAACACCCAGTGTATTTGAAAATACTGAAGTAAATCTCTTAGGTTCTACATATAAATATAGATATATTCATTAGGTGATCTAAGAAATGGATGAAATGAAGATAAGAACAATATTACTTTCCATACATGTTGTGATAGATTAGTGATTGCTGTGAGACTACAACAAGAATGTCAAGATTTAATTTCTACTCAATTACTTTCTTTGGGAAGGGATGTGCCTGTAAAATTGACAAGAACTCTTGTTCAACAAGATTATATGTAAAATACCCAAATAGGCCTCCTCAGTATTCAGTTAGCAACAGACCTTGATTATTGCTTATTAATGAAGTAGCAGTCTGAAAAATTTCTGTCCCCCTTTCTAAATAAGCTGAGTGTCTGTAATAATGGAGAATATATAGTATCTGTACTTCTTCTGTTTAAAATTTCCCTTAGTTTAGAAAACACCTTGGCCTATTTTTCAATGTTTAAATAAATAAAATATTCCAAAATATTCCACTAACACTACTCAGTGTCCCTGATGAGTAATAAAATTATGACAAAATTACCTATGGAAAGTATACGAGGAACAGATGCCTTCTCTAATCCCCAGTTATAGTGGCTGCCTGGTCCAGATGCTGGGTCCACTGTTACATCATAGACAATCCCTCTGGCATGCATATTCATCCTTGTGTTTCTACACATCAGGCCTGTTTGTCAAGAATCTCAATTTAGCAACCAGCCAGTTCTGGGATTATAGACAGCCTCTTAAGTACTGGGAGTATAGGAATGTGCGACAGGAGAATTACAAATTCAAAACAAACCTAGACCATTTAGCAAGACTGTTTTTCAAAATAAAAAAATAAAATAGGGCTGGGGGTGTAGTTCAGAGGTAGAACAATTGGATTTTAATTCCAAATACTATATATATAAAAAAAGAAAAAAAAGAATCTCATCTTAGGCAGGTGTCAGGGGGAGACCTACCTGCTAGCAATGGCCATTGCTTAGTTTTTCATTGAATCATAAATAAATACAGAATTAAAACCTTCCTGTCTCTGACTCATTGCTTATTTTTAATGTCTCCCTGTGAATGAAAAAGCAAAATGGTACTGCTTTCCTCGGAGCTAGGAGGTTACACAACATTTAATTCATGTTGGGTTCCTCTTTAAAATGCAAATATGTATCTCAGTAGTTAAGTGTAATAGTAATTTATAATCCACATAAATTACTTTGACCAGGATATGAATGTATTTCTTCTCTATGCCTAGTTAGAAGGGTAGAAATTTTGTTTCCAGGGAAGAGAGGTAATTTGGAAGCAGGTGTGGCTTTGTGAGAGAAGAGGGGAGAGTGAGCTGTCTCCCTGGAAACTTTAGACCAGCCATAGGCTACATGAGGGAAATAGACATTTGGATTTTAGAAGTGAGAAGAGAGAAAGCCCCAAGCTTGAGAGGAATAAGCAGAATAAATTTAGTTCAACTACATAAAAGTAAATTATACCAAATTGGACCTATGTCTAAGATTCAGGAGGTAGTAATTGCTGTAAAAGATTTTAAAATGTGGAGCAGAGATTTTTGTTGAATCTTGTCTATGGCTACCAAAAGTACAATAGAGGGATTATATTTTCTTAATTTTTCATTTCCTTTCTACTTCTGCGGATGAGCAGAATAGGAATATTCAGAATCAGAAATAGTTTTCCATCAGTTCAGGCATAAATGGATGAAGTGTTGAATGTCCATGTGAGGACATTCCAAAAGTGCTCTACCTGCCTTTGGGAGTGTCCTCACAAATCAGAGAAATAAAAAGGTAAGAAGCCAGGAGATAGGGCTGGAAAATTGGAAACTCTCCAAGTTCAGGCCGCACTGTGGGCTAATATGCCTATCAAAGCAAATTTTCTTCTAGCCTGTGGCTTAAAAACTGCTCTTAAAAGCCCTTGTTAATGACCTAGTAATTGCTTTCATAGCTCCTCAGTCAAGTGTGAAGTGTTGTAGCTGACATGTCAGCGATGTATGAAGTATGGCAAAAGTTCCCTCCCCTGCCGCCTGTGTATCTAGAGTATCATTAAGCATTCCTGCTTACATTTTGACTCACTTAGCAATAAAAATTTATTTACTGTACTCATAAAACCTGTCTCTGTCTAAGGAAGTCTCCATTCAGGTTGGCTCTGTGCGAAGAATGCTGAAGGAATACTTCACAAGTCGGTCCTATGTAAGCAGGTCCTTTTTTTCTGTGCGGCTCCTTCACTAGGCGATGCAGTCATTTCTTTCAGATTCTCTCTGCCTCCTTCATGTGAAGAAATCTCAAATCCTAGGAGGAAATAAAAGCATTTTTAAAAAACATTTCCCAGATATATATTTAACTAATATTCATACAGTCATTTATTTTTTCACAAATGTTAACTCCTATGTACCTGACACCCCTCTAGGCACTGGGGCTATAAAACTGAACAAAATCTATGACATTACAGATAATATGTATAATATATTCTAATGAAAGAAACAATATATGTATATATACACACATGTATGTCTTTATATGTCTATGCATATACACATACATTAAAACGTGGTCTTAGTGTGTTTTGTGATGCTATAACAGAATACTTGAGACCTTGTAATTTATAAAGAATAAAGATTGATTTCTTATAGTTCTGGAGTCTAGGAAATCCAAGGTCAGGAGTCCCATGCCTGAAAAGGGACTTTTTGCTGTGTCATAACATGATAGAAGGCATCACATGGTGAGAGAGTAATCGAAAGAGCTCAAGAGGATCAACAGAGGAGAACCCATCCCTGCAGTAACGATCTACTCTGGCAATAACAGTGTTAATCCATTCCTGAGGACAGAACCTCATGACCTCATCACCTCTGAAAGTTTCCACCTATCTTAAGACTCAATGCAGGATTCCATATGAAATTTACGTCTTGTTTTTATAACAATTCCTTAATTGTCACTGTCTTATGTCCTTTACACTGTAGAAGAATACTAGTCAATTATTTAGTAGAATGTCCCATAATTTGGATTTATCCAATGTTTTTGCATGATAGATTACGCATGTTTTGGCTAGAAAAACAAAGTCACAGTCTTGTTCATATCAAACCTGGGGGTACATGATGTCAGTTTGATTTATTGCACATTTATTATCACATATATGCTAATGTACCTTATTATATATGATGGTAATTTTTTCTCTTAATGTGATCTTGTTTCGTTTAAGATTATTCTTTTATTCCCTCTGTATTGACTCTATTTTACCTATTCATGTATATTTTATCCTTTTCAAATTTAAAACAATATTCCTTCAATGGAGCCAACACAGCACAGCTAATGCTAAATGACAGTAAGTATGGTAGGTAATTCAGTATGAGAAAAATGTTCTTATTGTGGAGAGTGGTTCTGAAGTTATACTGCCCATTATTGACAGGAGAAACACCTTCTGAGAAAGAACACACATCCTCTGAAGAAAGAGGATTAAAGCAAGTAGGACTTAAATAGTTTTCCCTGTGAGCTCCACAGAAGTGGAGGCCTTGGTCTGTTACTCCTAGTATGATCTTGGGAAATACACTTAACCTCTCAGGTTTTCTAATCTCAAAAATGCTTATTGAATTCATTTATACTCTGACCTTTTACAGAAGGACTTGAAACAACCTTGGTGAATCAAATTTAACACCTACTCTGCGAAACGCACAAGGTTGCTTAGGGGCATAAATTGCACAAGTTAGGATATGTGAAAGTGCATGGAGAACTGCAGATACTCCATAAATAAAAGCTATTGTTATGAATATTCTGGATTTCAATACTCATACATTATGTTCACTTAAGATCACAATATACCTGTGCTTGTTTCATTGAACACAGAATCTTGATGAGAATAATGCTATTTGCCCTTACCCAGCTTATATTGATTTTAAATAGCTGAACCTATTAATCTCTGTTTTTATTTGCCCTTGAGAGGAAACTCTTCTTCAATAAGAGATTATGCCTTCTCCTTCTCCAAGAATAAAGATCACACTTTATAATAAATCTATGTCATGAAAATACTATGTATATTTCCAAACATAGACTGTGAAATATTCTTTGGGAGGAAAAAAGTAGCCATTTTACAGCTCATTGAGCCTCCAATGGTGTTTTCTTGGGGGAAGTTACAGGCGATATTTGATGGTGCAGCATCAGCAGATGAGGTGAAATTAATATCTATTTACTGTCCCCCTATCTCACGCAGGAAAATTCAGTAAAAAGGAAATTGATATGCACAGGATTAAATCACTTAACAACAAAGAGCTAGAGGTATTCTCTGCAGCAACACATCCTGCACTACAAATCTCTTTTGGCAGACTCCTTCTTTTAACCATTTGAGGCTTTTCACAGTTCCGCTGCAGCTGGACCACATCCCAAGGCTCTTCCTGCCTCTCAGGGTTTTTGGCACAGGGCTGTGCTGCTCTCCACTTGGCTCTCTCTAGGCATCTGATTTGTTGTGATGAGGATCACTTCTGTCTCTATTGTTGTCTTCAGCATAAGTAAAAGATATCTGGTCTACTTTGCAGAGACAGCTATGCCACCTTTGATGTGTGCACTTGTCAGGGGAAGAAGGGAGCAGCTAATGCCATACTTCTTTATTTTTGACACTAAACAGTTTAAATTTGCACTTAGGAAGAACATAACCAAGGCTATTTTTCTTATTAAATAAAGATGTCACATTATATTTAGGGATCCCTCACCAAGATCTAACTAGACCTATACTCTACCTAAATAGCAGAGGCAGGGCTTTGGCATTTGGCAAGGATTAATGATCGGCTTCATCTGTTTAGCCCAATCGATCAAAATCTAAGATGGGCATTTAGTTTGACCCATTAATATAACTACTATGAACTCACCCTGCAGACAAACTGACAAATCTGTATCAAGAAATATGTATAAAGGTGATCATAAATTAATGTTTGAAAAGTGAAAATCTGGGAATAGCCTAGATGTGTCTTAATGATGGAATGGGTAAATAATGTAATTAGCATTTTTAATTTTATGCTTCTACAAAAATTGTGGTATAGCTTTAGATGTACTTCTATGTAAAGGGCTCTATTTGTTATGTTAAAAAATAAGTCATGTAAACTAGGCATGGTGGCACATGCCTGTAATCCCAGTACTTGGGAGGCTGAGACAGGAGGATGGCAGGTTGGAGACTAGCCTCAGCAACTTAGAGAGGCCCTCAGCAATTTAGCAAGACCCTGTGTCAAAATAAAAAATAAAATAGGGCTGGGTGTGTAACTCAGAGGTAGACCACCACTGGGTTCCATCCCCAGTACCATCCCACAAATAAGTCATGTAATAAGATGCATATTTTGACAATATTTTTTTTTTGTGGAACAGGGAATAGAACCCAGGGGCATTCTACTTCCGAGCTACACCCCTGGCCCTATTTTTTATACTTTATTTTGAAACCAGATCTCACGAAGTTGCGGAGGGCCTCACTAAGTAGCTGAGGTTGGCTGTGAACCCGGATCCTCCGGTCTCTGCCTCCCAAGTACTGAGATTACAAGCGTGCACCATCATGCCCGGTGACAACATTTATGATAATTGTACATGCATATGTGCATGTGAACCTACATACAAAAATTTAAAGTATATATGAAAAGATGGAGAATTTCAACTAAACACAGAGACAGACTTGGATTGAGAAATTTTAAAAATGTGCAGGCCAGGATTGATTTTGTTTGTGGAAGGAGAGTAGACCCTAGGTGGGATGTACAAGGAGAGTTTTGAAAGTGCTGGCAGTGTTCTATTTCTTCTATTTTCTCTCTCTTTCATGTGTGGTACTGGAGATTAAACCCAGGAACATTTTACCTCTGAGCTGTGCCTCCAACCCTATTTTATTATTTTGAAATAGAATCTCACTAGGTTGCTGAGGGCCTCAATAAACTGCTGAGGCTGGCCACAAACCTGTGATCTTCGTGTCTCAGTCTCCCAAGTACTGACATTACAGGCATGTGCCACCATGCCTGGCACATTGTTATATTTCTTCAACTGATTGATAATTCCATGAGTATGTTCCTTCTCTGAAAATTAATAAAGGGTATATTTTCTATATAAATAAATATAAATAATTTAAAAAATGCAGACTCGTGTCTGAGACAAAAATCATTGTTTAGCATTGATTGAAAAGGAGTAAGCCACCTTTTCTGGTATAGCCACCAGAAATTTTTAAATGGGAAGATGGCTGATGTCTTCTTTAAGAATACATGCTAAGTTAGTAGAAAGGCTGAAATTATAGCCTAGAGTAGTAACAGAATAAATATTTATTTAAAGAATGGACATACTGCCTATTTATTCCTCCCACTGAAAGGGTGGCACAAATACAAAAGCAAATAAACAATTTTTTTTATTTATCTTTGCAGTACCCAGTACTTTTACATACAGGGACAAAACAAATTTTGTGATATTTAAATTAGGAGAAAAGAAGCAATCTTTTCATTTTAGGCTCTGCCTTTGATTTACTACGTGTTTTCTGTGAAAATTTTTTCTTCTCTTATTATCTCTGAAAAGAGCACTATAACTATTTTCAGCTTTGTGGCTCCATAGAGCTTGGCTAAATGGGAATATCACATTTAGGATTGTGGAGATGGTGAACTTGTAGGTCTGTTCAGCATAGTTCTCAATATTTTGTGTTAATGTCCAAAATTGTTAACACTAACCACCTGATTTAACATATTTTCAAAGAAGACAGGTTCTATTTCTATTGTTTTTTAAGGAAAACTACAACTGTCTCTCTGATTGAGAACATTAGTATTGACAGAAGGAAAATCTAATGGCCTATTGGAGAACCACAGAATTGAGTGAGATTTCCCTTACCACTATTTTAAAATGAAGGGCTCCCATTAGGGTTCAATATACATTTCCAGTGTGGTTAAAATGAATACTTTAATAACATTTTAAAGGAAAAAAAATCAAGACTCGCAATTATTCTACTTCATATAGAACTCACAGAGGAATCAGCTTAGAAAAAATAAAGATTAAATAATTGTGGCGGGGTTTCATGCTAGGAAAATGGGTCACTTACGTGCACATACACAATCACTCATTAAATAAATATAGAGAGCCCCTGCTGTTTGTAAATTAAATTATATGGCTCCTTCAACTGTCTATAGTTTAATGGGAAGGGAGAATGCACAAAAGTGCTAAGTAACATAAAAGTACAAAATGATTATAGGAAAAATGCTAAAAAGAAATGGCAATAGAGTGTATGATTAGAAGTACTGACTGGATGTTCATAAGGGAAGTTAGGAAGGAGGAAATCACAAATTAAAGCAGACCATGGGAGATGGCAAGGAGGGGGACTAGAAGAGCCTAGTCCTTTGAGGTTCCTTTCTATGTAAAGTTAAGAGGCAACTTCTGAAAAAGCAGATACATAATAAAATTGGGGGAGAATAACAAGATAACTGCAATTGGAGACGGGGCCATAAAAACGGCCACATGGAAGACAAAGTTGAAATAAGTTTTAGGGGGAAAACTACCAATAAGAGGCTAAGAGTTATTTGGCTTTTAGAAAAAATGGCATAATGAAAGCAACTTGAACTGAGAGAAAAAGTGTAAGTTTTGAGGTAAAAGAGACTTGCATTTGAATTCTAGCTCTCCGAAATATATCTGAATTCCTATTTTCTCCTTATAAAAAGAAGATGAGAATATTACCATATATATTTATTATGAGGCTTAAATATAATAATATGCATAAAGTGGCTGAGACATATAAACCCATGATAACATGTTAAAACATCATCCCACTCTCCCACTTTATTCTCTATGCAGTTGAATGCTTTAAAAATTTTTGAGTAGGCTAATGGCTTGATAAAGACAGTGTTTTAGGAAGATAAATCTGATAGCAATTTGTGGGAAATGTTGGAGGGAAAGGAGCTAGTTACAAGCCCTTTAATATGGTAGGGAGTTTAAATCCCCATAAAAATGTAGTACCTCGGGAGAGGCACATGGGCTTCTAATTATTGCATAAGTCCATGACTTCCAAAAAGGTTAAAGACCCCTTGTGTATATCATAGAAAATGATAGACTAGAGACTATCTCAGTCTCAGACTGAGTCTCAGGACTCAGAAAGAGAAGTGGGGAGGAGGATGCAAGATGGCAACTGAATAGGAGCTCCTAAACGAGCCTGCCTAAAAATCACCTCGAGGGTTCAGAACTGAACAACATTGCACAGCCATAGAAGAACCAAACCCAATATCCAGTAACCTGAGTACGACTACACAGACACAGAGTCTACCAGCTACAGAATCCCACAGAAAACTGTAATCCCGTGTCGGCAGGACCGGAACCATCAAGCGGCCTTATACACAGAAAGGATGATGATGTGGAGGCAACAGAAACACAAAATTGAAAACACTGAAAATACGAGAATGAGGAACAGTGAGGAAACAAGAAACACAATGCATCAACAAGTGAGATTACTGATACTGACCTGCAGGAAATGCAAGATGGAGAATTCTGAATTTTGATCTTCAGAATGATGAAAGGCTTCAAAGAAAGGGCAGAGGAGATGAAGGAGGAAGCTGAGGCTCTAAGAAAGAATCAGAAAGAAACACTGAACAAAATGATGGAGTCAATAAACGAATTAAAGACTGCAATAGAAACCAACTCTACTAGGTTCGACCACATGGAAAACAGGGTATCACTCCTGGAAGACAGTTCATTCGAAACTGAGAACACAGTCAACGATATACAGAATATATTACAATACACCCTGGCCATCCAAGAAATACAGAACAATACAAGACGTCCTAATCTAAGGACGAAAGGCACTAAAGAAAGTTTAGAAGCATAGACCAAGGGTATAAGAAACCTCTTCAAAGAAATAATTTCAGAGAATTATCCGAACATAGAAAAAGATTTGGACATTCACATACAGGAGACATATAAAACACCGTTAAGACAGGACCAAAGAAGGACCTCCCCATGCCACGTAATAATTAAAATGACTAATGTAGAGGCCAAAGAAAGAATCCTAAAAGCAGCAAGAACAAAAGAACGGGTGACATACAGGGTCAAAACAATAAAAATCACCCCAGATTTCTCAACCCAAGTCAGGAATGCCAGGATGGATTGGTATGAAGTACTCCAGACCCTGGAAGAAAACAACTTCCAACCAAGACTGAAATATCCAGCAAAGCTATCATTCAAAATTGATGGAGATATAAAAGTGTTCCATGATAAACAAACATTTAAAGAATTCATGAGGACCAAGCCAACACTAGAGAAATTAAAATTATCTTTATTTGCAGATGATATGAGCCTATATCTAGAAGATCCAAAGAACTCAACCAAAAATCTACTAGAGCTGATTAACAAATTCAGCAAAGTAGCAGGATACAAGATCAATCTAAAAAAATCAGTAGCTTCCATATATGCCAACCATGAATCCACTGAGAAAGAAATCCAGAAAACAATTCCATTCACAATAACTTCAAAACCAATCAAATACCTAGGAATAAACTTAACCAAAGAGGTAAAAGACCTCTACAATGAAAACTATAGAACACTGAAGAAAGAAATTGAAGAAGATCTTAGAAGATGGAAAGATCTCCCCTGCTCTTGGATA